>JAGDQP010001633.1:70919-118301 GCA_022664845.1 Lepisma saccharinum
GGGAGGAGTTGGTCTACTGCTCCCACGCTGACAAGACGGGTTGGGAGAGGAGAGCCGAATCTCTCACTGTGATCGCCACTGTATTTTATTCACAGCAGCTCCCCAATTGTCCTCACGATTCTGGGTCAACACCGAAATTTTTGAGTGACTTCGTTGAAAACAGATTGCAGGTTCTCTTCCGCTATCCTCAACGCTATCTCGCACTGCCAGTACAGCCTGCAGCGTCTAGGTTGTCATGGCAACCAGAAGTTCATCGTCCCGTCAACGGAAAGATATTCACTGCGGTAAAATTGTCCCCGCCATAGAAAGCACTTATAGCTAGATTTTTTTGAAGGTATACAAAAGTAACGTTTTCAGCTTCGTAAGATTAGGGTGCCTTCCAGCGCTAGAATATTTATATATGCTGCATACAAAATTGGAAACAGTTTATTTGGTGTCTCTGCTGGAATTTTGTTACGCTACTTGATTTTCTTTCAGAAACATTTTTGTTTATTTAGTTATTGAAGGAACAAAATAATAGGTGAAGTACAGCTTCACTAACTTCAGCTGAAAAACCGTTACTGTTGTAAACATAATAGAAACTTCTGTATTTCCAGAAGAAAATAAAGTAACGCAATGCATAACTTCAGAAATATGCATAATGATTACAGGTATCATTAGGTATGATCCAACATCTACTGCACAGTGCTGATCTAAAATAGTTCTAGGGTAGGTCAGATCTACTTCTATCAAAGAGCTAGAAAAGGAAAAAGCAGGTCAATACTGACATGATTTGTGAGATTTTCCCCAATTGAATATGTTATTATAAAAAGGGACCTGATTCACTTTTGTGGTGGTTTTCAGTTATTACTTGTTTCAGGCTCTCTGGGGGTAGATGCATTTTTGCATTACAAATGGTCCTGATTCAACTACCAGAATAGCCCCCCAAAAATTCAGATAGCCCAAAAAACTATACTTCATATCCTTCCTGCTTTAGAGAAGATCAATTCTTTTCGTTTTTCTCGAAACTTCATAAATGTGACTCGGGTCACTTTTTACATATTCAATTATACTTCAGTCGATAGAGTGAGGACTGACTGGGAAAAGTCCTCGCAAAGCATTTCAGTAATGGATGTAATACTTTTTTTTTTACAAGAACCTTGTGTGAGGTAAATATTGAAATTAACACAGAAAAATTGACAACCGCCGAGCCCGGAACTCGAATGCGGATCTCCCAGTTGCCGACCAGGTATGTTATCCATTACACCACAACGGCAAATCAATTATCTCAGTAAAAATTCCTCAATAAAGAAATCTCCAAATGTATGGGGTATCTTGACTTCGTAACAAGCTACTAGGGCTGGGAGAGTGTTAAGGTGTGATGAGTAGTCATCACAGAGAATTGACATATCCTGGTGGTGCTATGGTCCGGATTCGAGTCCCGGTCGAGCCGGTTGTCAATTTTTCTGTGTTAATTTCATTATAATAATGATCTGCCTTCGTCCCTGATCAAAATAACCCCATGATTGAAATGTACCTCGAAAACTCTATAAAGAAGTATTGTATTAATTCATACTCGTAGCTTAAATGATAGCTAAATTATTAAAAATTGTATACAATTAAAATGTTTCTTTCTTTATTTGCATATTTATATGTAGAATATAATCCCTGACTTTCACATATTATTCAGCATACAAATGGCAACTCGTTTTACATTCTATTCGTCCAAAAGTGCCTGTTGCTAAGGTATTAGAGCGTTGGCGTTACATTCAAAAGCTCGTGCATCCTGACTGATGTTTCCCTGGCTTCTCTCTGTCGCAGCAAGCAAACATTGGGATAATTTCTTTAATAAGGTCAGAGCCGATTCCCTCCGTATAATATTAGTATCCTATCTAAAATGATGCCTGAGCTGTGTTACAAGTTTGTTACATGAATATATAAATTGATCTCGTGTTAAATATTCTTCAAAATTTCGCGTTTGTTCGAGACTACAACTTTCTTGTTGAACAGTATTAATAAAAATAAAGTAGTACGTTATATCTAACACTAAATTCAATAATAAAACTGGAAGATATTTGAAAATTACAGCTATAAAATGTTGTGGTGATAAGAGCTATATGATCTTCTTCCTCTTATGGGAATGTGAGAACAGATGCATGAAGTTTCCTGAATCTTGTAAGTGTGAAAAGAGGTTACTACTTTGGCTGGGAAATGGGTGATCTTTGGTTGAAACGCTCACTCACCATGCGTGTGAAGTAACATGATTATATTCCTGCTTTGGAATAGAAGAAGTGAAAGAAAAATACAACAGAAGATTTACAGTAAATGAATGTCATAGTTTTATCTTTCATCTTTGTTCTTTCATATTTTCCACTTAATGTTTAGAACAGCGTCAATTAAAACTCTGCAAATATCTAATAAATTTGAAAATCTACTACTATTTAGTTACCAAAATGTTATGAAAATAAATTTATGGATTCCTTAAAATAATGTTCACACAGAATTGTGAAGTTATCTCTTTATATTCACTGTCAATCCTTGATAAGTGATTGATATCGTCACCTAATACTAAAGGAATTACGGGTGCGATTCCCGGTGTTTTGACTTAATTGAAGAGCACTTAAATCTGCACGTCCTGCAATAGAATGCTAAAATTATCTTAGAAAACACAACAATAAGTCGTAAATAGGACCAGAAAGTGATCCGGAAACAATAAAATGGTAATCTAATTAGGAAATATTATTTTTCTTATAACGGAAGTAGATGTCCAGTAGCAACTTCCCTGCCACATATAAATTCATAATTTATTAAGCTCTTATAAGGGACAAGACAAATATTTTAAGAAAATGCATTTTTGCATAAAAAATGACGGAACATCTTAATGAACTTGTTGAAATTATTGCTACGTAATGCATATTCATGTTCCTTTCTATTTCATTTTAATATAAAATGAATCACGTGGAGACAACAGATATCATGTATAATTTCTAAATGTTTCCTACAAGCGAATAATGTTTATGTACAGAATAATGAAAGTAATTCTCTTCACCGCATGACCACAGTCTATAACAGATGTTTAACCAAAAGCAAATACTTACATTATTTATTACTGGGTGTATTTTGAAAAGCATTAGATTCCATAAATATCTCTGTATAATATTAGTGGTTGTTCAAAATCAGACGATCCGAAACCTGTCAATTATGCAACCATGCTTTATATAGACAGTATCCTATTAAAATAACATAAAGTGCATATATTTTCCTAGAAGTAATGAAAATCTCTTAACGTACTGTTATGCAGATGCCATTATCAGGTTTAAATGAATATTCAAAACTTATTTGCATAAACAGAATTAAAACGGCAAGTCGGGCGGTACTACATGTATTTACACACCCTGAAAAGAGGTTGGGCTCCATCACAAGGAAAGAAGAAGAAACAAAGCACATACACAAGAACAAATTTGTTACCGACCTGGTAGCCGTGTGGGGAGACAGCGACTCGAAGGTCCCGGATTCGAATCCCGGCTGGGGCATGGATGTTTGTGATCGTGGATTTTAACTAGAATGTGACGGATAATCGTGACGGGACGATGTCAAAAGTTACTAGAATAGCCAATTCAAAATAAAGTTTACCAAGTTTTACGAAGAAATATGCACTACTTTTTGTATTATGAATATTAACTAGAAAAAGTATCCGCTCTTTGGGGCGGGGCGAAATAAATGTTGGTAACAGACATTGGGTAAATCACCACTTCTCGCTTCCACGTGGCAGGCTGCGCCCTTAACTTGGTAAGTTTTGGGGCTTCTCCCCCTTTATCGTAACCAGACTCTCCGGGGGACTGGGACCCCATGGTGGAATCTGCCCTCATACCTCCGAAAGGTTTCGCTCCCATAGCTCTCCGGGAGGACTGCTTCATTATAGGGAAGTTTTGCTGATATGCCCGCCCCTTGGTGCTGAATGAACAAAATTAGTTGGCAACAGTCATTGAGGCTGTAATCGATACTCGCTTCCCTGTGGTGGGTTGCGCCCTCAACGTGGGGAGTTTTGGGGGGCTGCATTTACTTTATCATAACCAGACTCTCCGGGAGGCTTCTCCCCTTTGATAAAGATTTGCCCCCAAACTCCCCGGGGGGCTGCGACCCCATAGAGGAGTTTTGAAATATTTATTGTAACTTACTCGTGATGGTACACCTTCATAGCAAATTTCGTTTCTCTAGTTTAAGTAGTTTGGAAAACGCATTTTTAGGTAGCCATTTTGGGTTAAGATAGCGACTATTTTTTAACGTTTTGTTATATTATCGTGACCCACTCGTCACGATACACCTTCATACCAAATTTCGCTTCTCTAGTTTCAGTGGTTTAGAAAATGTCTTTTTTCGGCGACCACTTTGGATTAACAGTTCTCCTTCAGTTGAGACTTGACGGAGAAGAATACAGTTTACTGATGGCTCATACACGTGTTAAGCCGAATTAAAAAAAAAAGAATGTCCAAAATCGGTCCAGTAGAACAGCTGGACGGACTGGACAAAGTTTGTGACAAATATGATAACTATTCCCCCATAAGGAATACATAAGGGAGAAAGTTCAGATTTGATGGTGAGAAATTAACACAGAAAATTTGACAGCCGCCGCGACCGGAACTCGAATCCGGATCTTCCAGCTGTCAATTTTTCTGTGTTAATATCAACATTTACTATACAGAAAGCTATTTGTGAAAAAGGTCATAACTTCTATTCTTTCGTACTGCATGACAGTAGAAAAATTCCTCAACTAAAAGTATCTGCATGAGTGCAGTACCTGGGCCTCGTAACCAGCAATGAGGAGTTTGGAGAGTGTCTAGGTGAGAGGAACACCACGAAGAACGATAGGTTTTCGAGTGACGCTAAGAAGGGAGTCTGTTAGCGGCACTCACATATATGCAGCTAGTTTCGGATTTAGCGAACTATATGCCCGATATGATGCCTGAACTTGCATTTGAAAGTTCTTTGCCATACTAAGACCCAGAAAAAAATAGGTCGGTAGGACCTACCTGGATACCAAGTCTTTTAATTTTATTAATTTTATTACAAAGGAAACAATACCGCTATAGTGACACAAAGAAAGTCACTCCAAAATGGACATCACTTCTTTTGTGAGTAGAAGTCTTGCGTCACTCTTACCTTTACCCCGAACGGGTTCTTGTACTGATTTCATATACACAGAGAACTAGCCGTGCCGTGGTGGTGTAATGGTAACATACCTAGCCGGCAACTGGGAGATCAGGTTTCAAGTCCCGGTCGCGGCGGTTGTTAATTTTTCTGTGTTCATTTCAGCATTTACCATACACAAGGTTATTTGTGAAAAAGGTAACAACATCTACTCTGCATGTTCCTTAAATAATGGTGAAACAATAGACGGTTGGAAGGTTGTTACAACATGCTCTGTTATTTATTGCGGTCATTGTGGATCTAATGGTATTCCAGTGACATCAAAAGTAGCGTGTTTCACATGCACTGGGTCTCTAGCTTGCTGGAATTGAGAA
Organism: Lepisma saccharinum; assembly: GCA_022664845.1. NCBI lineage: Eukaryota > Metazoa > Arthropoda > Insecta > Zygentoma > Lepismatidae > Lepisma > Lepisma saccharinum. The sequence continues at coordinate 76,421 of JAGDQP010001633.1, forward strand.
TGCCAAGTCCACATTTATATGGTGAAACGCAATACTTGTGCCGGTACGGGCGTAAGTCATGGTGCTGTTACCGCCCTTATAATCAATTTTTATCCTTACAATGATTGTGACGTTACCAGTACGTCTGAACAACGTTACATATGCAAGTTCCCAATACATTGCAGAGAACGGTGTAACCAACTTTCTAGCCATCTATTCTTGTTTCGCCATTATTTATGTAGTATTCCCCCCCCCCTCCACCTTCGCAATGTAAGGAATGAAATCCATCTTATGAAGCCATAATTGAGGCTGTGAAGAAGGGTTCCAGCAGGAAATACGTAAAACGAGGATGAAGATGCCGAGAAGGAGAGTGAAGAAAGTGCTTCGACAGGAAAAGATACTTTTTTTTAAAAAGAATCTATGGAAAATATGGAATAGTGTTTAGAAAAATCCCCGATTCTAGAGCAGGATCTAAAGCAATGAATCTCTGCTAGTGTGTCGCGAGGACCGAAACAGCGTCAAAGGAGATTAATGCATGGTGTACTGATCTGACACCAGCACAGTGTCAAGTATTCTTCTGGCGTGGACAGTTTTATCGAGCGTGGGAAGTTCTGGTGACTAATAGCCAGAACCTATCTTAGATCTCTTAAAGGTTCCACTGTTAGAAGACAACTACATCCAAGACTTATAAAGCGATAATTGATTAGAATCTGAAGTGTACCGCAAACTAAAGGATTTTGAAAATGTATTAATGAAAATCGTTAAGAACAAATAGCCACACATAATTGACTACTTCAACATTAGTTGTGATCTGTCACCAATGACCCTATTCAGCTTAATTTTAGTTTAAGTGAACTTCGGACATACTGAACTAATTATCTGAGTACGTAGAGTTTCATTGTTTCACTCATTTATTTGGATTTGATTCGATTTAGGTAGGAGACGACTTACAGGAATATGTTGCATTAGTAAGAGGGCATCGAAAGCCGAGGCAGCTACCATGGTCAGAGCTAGGTCAGTCCACCTAAATAACATTCTGTTGCAAAGTACGTGAATGTATTATTGCAGTTATAATGAATAGGCATTACGAGAACCATATGTTGTAATAATGTTTCGTTTAGTAACTAGAGGTTACAACTCTCGGATCCAACGTAAATAGCGACTTCCTGCTGGCGTACACAATTTTGAACTGAAATTATGTTCAGAACGACCATGTCATATTTTTTCTTGAAAATGAAAATGTCGATATATGTTGGATATGTGCGTTTATTAATAAGGAAACTGACACCACTTTCTTCTATAACTCAAAATTCCACTCTAGTTTTCGCCTATGTAGGTACATTTATTTTTTCAGGTAACTTAAAAGGAATTTATTTAAGGCAATCATTTTGAATGTAACATAATAGGGTGTGAGGCAGCAAGAACATGGTAACCCACAATGTTAAACTTGTAAGAAATTCTATTTTTACTGCTGCACAAGTCATTTTCATTGGCTGAAAGCTGATTTTTCACGTAAAGCTATACACAAAGGCTTAAAATAATTGTACCAAATCAAAATAACGAATTTCTATTTTTCATGCTGCTGTGTGGGTTACCATGTTTTATTTTTTATACCATAATATTCGCTACCTACGTCACTCAAGAATAAATCTTTTCACTGACTCGCTGTAAGAAATGTTTAATTTACAAATTCTTTTCCTCGTTTCCCGCCATCTTAATTGTTGGTTACCATCTTATGAATCCCAAAATGTTACAATAGGCTTACCATAAGTAAATATTGCTGCCATCTCTGGAGCACAATTTGAAGTCAGACAACATTAAACGACGCGGTATGATTCCTTTCCATCGGGTGCTGAATAACTAAAAAAAAAACATTTGTGGGTTACCATGTTTCTGCCTCACACCCTTCATCTATGTCTAAAATAGTATCAACCTTCTGTGGTGTCTAATTCTTCTAACAAACATGTCGCTCTTTTCTGATACTATTAATTTGGGACGGGCGTAAGCCATAGTGCTATTACCGCCCATAAAATTCATTTTATCTTATATCTGATACTATTAATAGTAATAATAAGTATGATATTTCGTAGGTAACTGAAAATAGTCACCATTATTTTCTTCAGCTACGAATAAAACAAGAAATAGATGCTCCCTTCGTCCTGACTTATTATGTTTGAAACGAAGTGAGACTTACTAGATTAAAAGAGATAAATTTAATGTCTACTTCCTGCTATAATAAACGATAGTATAGTTTTCATTTACAAGTTCAAGAAATGCTCTTCGTCCGAAAGAAAGTATTGAGTATAAATATAGTAAACGTAATAATAAGGACAAAATGTTGTAGTTTTAAGCTGTATGTATTAAAAATCCATACCGCGAAAACCCTTTTTGTTTTATCTTCGTTTCTTTAAACGATTCTTACATTCTTCGATATATAAATTTCGATTTTTGATTTTTAAAAAAAATAATAATAATTTTCCTTTTTATATCAATAATTTTTGGCGTTCTAACTCTAGCCTGAGTTTCGACGGGCAGAAGACATGGAGCTGTCATCGTCCGCATAGTTTATTTCATCTCTTTTAGCCTGGGTTTGTTTCTAAAAGTTCGGGTTTTGTGGCATATTTTCCTTCAAATTTAACCAAAAAGTGCATTTATTTATTTTTTAGTTTGTTTCACATATTGATTTAACTTTTATCTTGGCCAAATTTCTATAACGGGAAGATGCTGTATGAAAGTACATTAACTTATCAATTCATTAATATTTTACGAAAATATTTGCTAGTATTTGTATATTACTGGGCTAATGAAACCAGTTAAACTTAGCTTAAGAAAATGCTGAGTTCAGTCCTGATATATGAACTAAGGTCCGGTTTTCTTGTCTTACAGAGAGAGAGAGAGAGAGATAGAGACAGAGAAAGAATAATTTTATCAGAAGAAATGTGGGATAAGCTATCTTAAAACGTAACTTAGGATTAACGTGAACTTCTGTATGTTAATAGAGATAGAACTTGCAGTGCAACTACACTGATCTTGTAGATTGGAACTACTCTGAGAACACACAGCGAAATATATTTCTATTGTTTTACTATTTATTACTGCTAGACTTAGCCTAGTTAGTCGGTGATATCATATAACCAGACGATCGACGGATATTGAATTGAACCAAATATCCTTGTTTCACTAGTCGGCAGTGAAGTATGCATGGGTTTAGCCATGGAGTCCAGATCTCCGAAATTCCGATACCTATGAAAAATTAATACATTTTTAGATGTGTGCACCACACCCAAAACCCTTAACAACTTCAAAGCTCTGGACCCCATCTCAAAAACGAAGTGTCTGGTTATGTTCCTGATACGGAATATGGTTACGTATTTGCAACAAATATTGTGTAATAAAATTCTTTATAAAATAAAGATTTATATACGGATCAAAATAAAGGTTTAATTAAAAGTACTGTCGTGATATTCGTATGAATCACCGTAGTGTGAACTAAATACTCAGTATTCTGAATCAAAGTTAAAAATTTCGCCATCAATGTCTTGATAAAAAATAAGCATAACATTACTACAGGTTTTCGATGCATACAAGGTAATATTATAGGTATTCTAGAAGATGCCTTTTCAATCAGGGATCAAGTTTTTCATGCAGTTAATCTGGACATTGATTAACAGACTGTCTTTACAGTTGCGTAGTCTATTGTTCTCATGTAGTTCCGTTCAGTAGAACTTATGCTCTCATGGCAGTTATAGAACACTATTGGAAAGGCTGCTGGACTGACGAATGAATGAGAAATAACAGAAGGGGAGGAGGAGAGGCACTCGCAAGTAAATCTCGTGGCCCACTTTTGCCAGTGCACGAGTGAAAGTGGCGTCGTCTACGTAAAGGTAACACGTACATGATAGTTATGAGAAAGTGTCAACAGTCTTCGGAACCTTTGAAACAAGTCCCACTACGTACACAAACGTAAGGAAAGTGAGAGCACCGCACCCACAAGAACCTGTTACGACATCCAAAATGATTTTTTTTTTTACTTGTAGATCTTTCAGACGAACTTATCAATAATTACAATTAGTCGATGATTTGGGACTTGATAAAGGCTTACAATAATCCTCGAGCTTTCGCTTACGGCATTTATGTATATATCAATGAATATATTATGGTTTTGTGCTCTATGTTAAGGTAATGATGTGATCCAACTACACTTAATTTACGACAACCTATCTACCACAAGAATTTAAGGTGTTATATCTTCATTCAGGAGTGAATGGCTTCCATCAGAACTCACGATTCAATTTTCATACAAAATATATTTTCCTTCACTAAAATTTTTTAAACTTTCATTTTCTTGGCGCCTAGACGTTAATCTGTCTAAGATTTTACGGCTCTTGAAGAAATCACATTCTGGACCTAAGGACGAAAGAGTAATATGTTAGTAATATTATTTTTCCCGCCAAACATTGGCAAAGGACATTTTTAGAGACTTGAAATTAACATGGAAGTATATGCGAGAAGACAGTATTTTGCGATTTCTGGATCAGGGGTAAAGCTTGACCACAACTATCGATATGTTGTAGAGAAGAGCCTACAATCTTTTATGAAAAATGTCGGCAACTAAATGTTTTCTGCTCTTATACGCATGGAAGTCTATGTTTTGTTTTTAAGATTGTTTTTATGGCCTTCATGCATCCAAGACTCAGGCCGGGATAGAAGAGGGGGGGGGGAGGATTCGGAAAGCGTCAGCCAGGACGTATGTTGAGGGTGCCATTCCGGCATTTCCCTAGTGTGAGAGAAGAAACCCTGGAAACATCTAAGTCAAGATGGTCAGCTGCTGGGGTCGAACCTACGACCTCCCGAATGCTACAGCAACCCTCTACAACTGAGCTACGGCTGCTCGGTGATAGTCTATGGGAGGGAACAATTTGTCGCGAATTGTAGACCAGGGATAGGAAGTGACCTCAACTATCTTTTGACTTCTTGTATAATTAATTAGGCTCCGTCAAGCGAGCCAATAATTGTTTCCGGAAAACATCGGCAACTTAGTATTTTCGGCACTGATGCGAATGGAAAATTTGTCGTGATATCTAGACCAGGGCTGGGAGATGACACAAGTATCTTTTAATATGTTGGAGAGCTAATTAACCTTCGTCTAAAGAGCTTACAATCGTTTCCGGAAAACATCGGAAACTTAGTGTCCCTCCCACATACTATCATGCGCATCAGTGCCGAAAACACTATGTTGCCAATGTTTTCTGCAAACTATTATTGTCTCGCAAGACGAATCCTAATTAGCTCTACAACAAGTCGAAAGATAGTTGAGGCCACCTTCTACTCGTGGTTTAGAAACCGCAAAATACTGTCGTCCCGCATGAACTTCCATGATAAATTCAAGCCCCGAAAAATGTACAGTAACTTGCTGATGTTCGTCCGAAAAAAAAAAATTAAAAATATTGAGAGCGAAGGTTAGTTTCATATCCTACACCTTCCAATTACTCGCGTTTTGAGCACGCAGCCTATGGAAAGTGAGCATAGCTCTTTGGGAAGGTGGGGGGCTCTTTAATTCCATCTTATTTGCTTCACTGTCAGACCGCCCGTAACACAAGCAGCAGTACAATGAAAGTAGATAGAGCGTAAGTAACTTACTTCAGATCTGAAATCAACGACGTAGATTTATTTGGGATTTCAGTCTAGTAGCGCTAGAACCTTTCTTTGTACTGCATGAACTTCGAGAGAAATTGAACATAATACAAACAGTTTTCACTATTTTCCCTTTGAATGTTCACTAATTCTATAATATCGATAACAATATTCGGCTTAATTCTACAAAATTCTTTTACGTTTCTTTTTTTTTTTTAATCGAGATTTTGGATTATTAAGAAGGGGGAAAAATTGAGAATTTCCGAGAGTTTTTGTGACCACCTTTGGTTTGTATTTCTAGTTCTGCTAACTTACTACTAATCTAAAACACAATCATTTACATTGAAGTACAAGGTGTAGCATACAAACTGGATTTTTTAATGCTACGTAACTGATACTGCGCTCTATTATCAAATATATATAAACACTGCATCCTTAGACATTCCGATTTGTAAACTTTTGAGTTAATGGTTCTATTTTAATTTTATTTTCGTTAAATTATTGATTGTTTTCTTCTCTAAGTGTAAATTATAACAAATAAGTCATTTTAAACGATGTAGGCATTCGTACCGTGTGCCCTGAGGCGCCATATTGGAAAATAACCATCAAATCAGGTTTTCTAGACTATAACTTTTCAGTGAATGGTCCTATTGTAACTTTTTTTTCTTAAGCTGTTCATCATTTAATTTCTCAAATGTAAATTATAAGGAACCACTTATTTCAAGTGCTGTAGACATTGTAGTATTCACTCTGAACCGCCATATTGGAAAATAGACGACAAAATCGGTTTCTGGAGTATAACTTTTAAGTGAATCGTTGTATTGTAATCTTCTTTTCTTTAAGTTGTTCACCATTCTCCAAATGTAATTTTTAACGAACTGGTTATTTTAGGTGTTGTAGTCATTAGTAGCAACCACTGTGAGCCCCTATATTCAAAATGGTCTCTCAAATTAATTTTCTAACATTCACTTCTGAACGAATAGTCCTATTCCAAGCGGCTCGAATTCTTTTATCCCATGTACTCATAATAATAAGTGACTAAAATGTATTCAGGTACGTCCAAACGATACACTAAAAATTAGAAAGGTTTTGTTTGAGAAAGCGGATAAATTTGTTCAAGACACTAAAATTGCATCAGTGATGCATCTAACGAATATAAAAAGGTATAGACCAAGGACTGGGTCTGCTAAAGCAAACACTCATAAGTACAATGTAAACTACACTCTAAGGAACACTGATAACAGAATGATTCCAATTTGTAAGAAGTTGTTCATGCACGCAACAGGTACATGCACGTAAACCCAAAATGATGCAGAATATAGCAGATAAGATATTTGAGGGGAAAAGCCTAGAAGAAAATCGTGGAGGGGACAGAGTAAGTAAAAAATCCATCGCCAAGAAGAACGCTGTACGTGAGTTCATCAAACAGCTACGAGATCGTGAGAACCACTACAACAGAAAGAAGTCTAAACGTATTTACTTAGACAGTGAATGGAACATAAACAAACTGTACAAAGTGTATATTAACTTAGCAAACCCACAGCTGACAGTGAAGAGAATGTTCCGTAGATTATTTTTTTAGTTTAATATTGGGTTCCGGTCACATGCATTATACTTTTGCAGTTTATGCAATAGACTAGATATACAGATGAAGAAAATTAGAACTTCTCTGGAAATGAACGGTGCCCAGATCCATGAGATAATGCTACAGAAAGTAGTGCATAAGAAGCTGGCTAAATCCTTTTATGAGCTAATGAAAGAACAACGGGAATATCAAGTAGTACTCTGCTTTGACCTACAACAGGTACTGCCGTTACCTAAGACTCCGATTCAAGAAGAATTTTATTTACGGCAATTGGATTTTTATGCACTATATGTGACTTATATATCATCAGTAAATCCTGTGTTTTATACATGGACTGAAGACCAGGCTGGTCGAGGAGCAACAGAGGTTTCTTCCGCCATTCTCCACTACTTGCAAGCAGCAAATCTTTCATCAGTAAAGCGGTTATGCTTTTTCTGTGATGGGTGTGGAGCCCAAAACAAAAACAATAATGTTGTTCACACCCTTATGTACTATTTGGGTACTGCAAATACTGATGTAACAGAAATAGTGTTAACGTTTCCCGTAAGGGGGCATAGTTTTTTTGCCCGCAGACCGCGTTTTCGGGCGAGTGGAAAATAGGCTGAGACAGAAATAGATAACAACCAAAGAAGAATATTACCAAGAATATGAAGCTGTTGGCCCGAAAACTGGGTACTGATTGGCATCCTAAAACACTAAATCCTTGTCCCAGCAATTTAAAAATGTTGATATGATTAGCCATAAACACAGAATAATCATCACAAAGGAAGATGAACGAATGAAAAACACAAACCGGACAACGAAAGTGCTAAAAGTGAAGGCACTGGAACATTTCAGGTTTGAGTGTGAAAATGGGAAACCATTAAACTTATCAAACGTAGGTGGCCTTCTTCGAGCATTTTTAGAGAACCTTTGTAGGAGCTTTCCCTAGGACAATGGCAAAGAAAAAATCATTGAATCACTTTTGTCCAAACTGTACGGTAACGACTGGGAAGATGATGAGCAGTTTTCCTTTTACAAGAATATTCTACGGAACGGAGTGGAAACAAATGAAGAGGCTGAAGATGATGAAAATATTACGTGTGAGTGTTTAGAGGATGATGACTGTGGACTTCACATATGAACACGTTGTGGAGAAACTCTGGGTATAGTAGTTACTACTATACAAACAAAATATGTTTCACAACAATATTTTGTAAACTAAATAAATTTATTTTTAACGATAAGTTTGGGCTGTCTGTCAACTCTCTTTCTGATCCACAAAAACAATTCAAATTTTCTAATAGATCTGTCTTTCTTTAAAACTAATCTAACCAAACCTAGTTTTAAGTGACTTGAAACTAGGTTTGGTTAGATGAGTTTAGTTTAGATCCATTAGTTAACTTTTGGTTTCAGCAAAAAAGTACATGTCCCCTTCTGTTCGAGCAAAAAGGTATACGTCCAAGTTGTCCAAACAGAAGGAAAGATGTCCATATTTAAAACTGAAATAATTGTAAGTAAATTCGAAATACTTTTGAACCGTTTATGTAAATGTGCTTTTTCTCTGGTTTACAATTTGGTATATCCATAAGAATGAGGTTATGCAATCATACAATTTCTGTAGAAGTTTCTTGCATATTGCTGAAAATTGTTTTAGGCGGACGTGTACCTTTTTGAAATTCACCTTCTCAAATGTAAATTACAATGAACTACTTGTAGGCATTAGCAACTTGCAATCTAAGATGACATATTGAACAATGATGGTCAAAATAAATTTTCTGGCAATAACAATTTAGTGAATGTTCCTATTGTAATTTATATTTTTTTTAAACATGTTGATAACTTAATTCCCAAAATGTAAATTGCAATTGACTGGTTATTTTAACGGTTGTAGATATTGACACAGTTTGCACTGAGCCGCCATATTAGAAAATGGGGTCCAAAATATGTTTTTGACTATAACGTTTGAGTGAATTGTCCTAATATGGTATTTTAAATTGTGTTTTATTTAATTCCCACAAAAAAAGTAATCATTTTAGCTAACATCATTAGCTAAATCAGAAAACGTAAGATGTCTTTTACAGAAATATTTTTTTTTTCTAGAATTAATATTTTAAATTACCTGCTTACTTATTTTAACAGCATTTCGAAGCTTTCATTCGTCAGTGTGTTTTTCCTCAACCTAAAGTACGAGACCTATTTTGATTCCAGAAATATAACTCTGAGACCGAGAAGTAATAAATTAGCCGTGCGGTAGGTCAACGGCTCGAAGGTCCCGGGTTCGAGTCCCAGCAGGGGCATGAGTGTCTTTGAACTCGAACGTGACGGATAACGTGACGGGCCGAAGTCAACAGTTACTAGACTAGCCCACATAAAATCAAGTTTACGAGACTAGTAATGAAGTGGTGTTACGTTTTGCATAAAAATAAGCCGTGACTGTTTCAACATGAGGGAAAGCTGCTAATGCCTTCAGCTCTTAAAATAACTACTCATTATAATTTACATTTAGAGAATTATGAAACAATTTTAGAAAGGAAAATTCACAATAGAAATATTAATTCAGAAGTAATGATCCGAAAACTGATTTGAGAGCCTATTATCCAATATGGCGGCTCAGTATGAATGCTGGCAATGCCTTCAAAGCTTAAAATAACTAGTTAGTTAAAATTTACATTTAGAGAGGTAAATATTGAACAACTTAACGAAAAGAAGATTACAATAGGACTATTTACTTAAAGGTTTCTTTCTCAGCTATTTTCTGATTCTGGCAGCTATTTTCCAATATGGCGGTTCATATTTCATGCTAATATATCTATAACGTTTAAAATGTCTGATTCATTATAATTTACATTAGAAGAATTAATATTTTTGGCATTTAAACAAAACAAAATTATAATAGGACCATTACTCTAAAGTGATGCCAATTTACTGATTTGGTTGGCCATTTTCCAAAATGGCGGCTCAGGCCGCGCGGTGCGAATGCCTACAACGCTTAAAAACACACGTTTGTTATAATTTACAGCAATGCCAATTTGCAAACTTTTATTTAGCACTTCGTAAGCCGCCGCACTATACGAAGCTTTCAGGGCTTGTAGCTCATAGATTAACTGACACATATTAACAGTACTCCCATCCAACTCTTTTCTTGTTTGAGTTACTTATAAGGTAACGGTGGAAAATCAAACATATTCTTTTTGAACACATTCATTTTTGTGCATTTAAAGAAAGTGGACTAAAAGGAAGAAATTTTAAAAAATGATGAAATTAAACAGCCTTCAAAACCAACACTGAAAGTAGATCGCACCTCACAACCATATTGAAGACTCGATGATAAAGCACTGAAAATTTATTTAGCTGCGTCTGGTGATGTTTTGCCGACTTTAAGAAGATTGTAATACAGGGTGACTATAAAGTTTCGATCCATTTCTGAAAACAGCTGATTGTTTTATAGGTAGTGTGAAAGAACATCACTAAGCAAGAGAGAATGATTATGGTGTGTGAATGTTTACGCGGATTATCATATCAGGAGATACACGTAGCCTTCACACATACCTGCTCCTAACATATGACATATTCGAGTCAACGGGTAGTGTGGAAAATGCTAAACGTTCCAGACGGCCTGTTGTTCGGGACGGGTCTAAGCCATAGTGCCGTCACTGCCCACAACATTAATTTTATCTTATCCTTACGGCCTGTCGTGTTGGACTAAGCAGTGTCACACACTAAAATATCGCAATAATACCAACCACTACCTTCAAGCATGAGCAAAGCATCTCTAAACCGACTGTGTGGATGATCTTCAATTACGTGCTTACAGAAGTCCGTACCATATGCATATCTTACATAAACTGGAAAAGTAGGACTATGTTGGCGATACATAATGTGTATAAACTTGTTGTATAAACTAATCAGTAGCTGATAATGATTTGGTCAAACAAGTGATATTTAGCAAAGAAATCACCTTACAATCTAAACCTGTCCACCGACAGAGTTGTAGAGTGGTAATGTCGAGTATCTCTGAATTGATTGTGTATTAACATGTGCTAGGATTTCATTCAGTGTGTTGCTCGTACACTGTTAATGTTTTTCTTCTCAGAAATGGACCGATACTTTAAAATAAGCTTATACGAGCTCGTATGTTTGTTATTGTTTGCTTTCGGCTCATATTTTCGTGGTGGTTTAATTTTCTCATTTCTCTACCTACGTGTAATATGCAGGTAGAAAGATTATTGTGTGATGTGTTTTTCGATAAATATTCGAGCTTTCCATTTATCGACTAAGGGTCAGTTCTACAATCGACCGCTAAACTTCTAGTCAGCACTAAGTTGAGGCCAGGTCTGATTTTGGCCAATGAAAGTACACAAAATGAGAGTTGGCCTCAACTTAGCGCTGACTAAAGAAGTTTAGCGGTCGATTGTAGAACTGACCCTAAGGCTTTGTTATATTAATGAAAAATGCTGTTCAAGAATAGAGTACAAGAAGTCTACACCCAGATCCCATAATCAAGTGGTGATACTCAATAAGTTCGAATCAACCCTGGAAACCAGATGCGCATTCGAAACCTGATCACACAAGCTAGAGATTTCCTTCGGGCTCAAATCAAATTCCCGAATTATAACCTAATTCTTGTCCAATCTCAATACGCTCTTGGCTTGGAGACTTTCATAAATTTAGTTTACGGCTCACGAACAATCAACATGCACAAAGATTGGTCGTGGAGTTCTTACCAGGGAGACTTGGATTCTCCTGTTCCGCACAACCACCACTTTATTTTTGCAGTTTCCCATTATTTTATCATACAGAACGTCTTTAGGTATAGGTTAACCTTTTCCAGGTGGTTTTTCTATTATTACTAGCCTTGAGACACGCTTTGTAGATTATAGAAAGAAAGGGCACTTACATTATAGAATAACAAGACAGGCGTACACGAACATCGCAAACACAATCCGTTTCCATCAAAACAATTTATGTATGTTCTCGTTTCCATCAAATCAATTTAAATGGATTTCATTCGGGTTTGCATAAGCTTCTGACACATGGAAATAGTTATTTTCCCGCAGTCCATAAATTACAAAGGATTTTGTGTGTTTTATCGTGAAAACTAAATTTACCAGATACGAACTTAAATAACTGTAGGGTCCTTACACAGATATGTTTGCTATGAACAATCAAGTTTCATATTAAATACCAGCTGTGTTACCTTTCCTTCCTCCCGTTAAAATTCACATAATAGACATAAGTGATTTACGAAATGCAGATTTGAGACATAGTAGGGTGTTTGTTATTTCTTCAAGACTCTTGTCTGTATCTGTGCGCAATTTCGAATTTGTAGCGAACAGAATGTAAACTGCTTGTGTTCAATTACCTATTAAATTTCCATTAATGGATTGTACAAGCATATTTTGGTCTAATCTTATTACAAGTCTGACGGATGGCGTCCCTCGGCAATCATATCAACGTAAAGAGTTAGGAAAGCTAGTGCAGGTACTCTATGATGTCATTCTGGCACATGGCTCTAGTTGTAATGTATGCTCTCCCTCATGCTGACACTAGTCAACATAAAAGTTATAAAAGACACTATTCAGTATATATACGAGGCATCAATAAAAATTAATGCCTCTGATTTTATAATATACCAGAAAATGGCAGGACTGGTGGGATAAAAACTTTACTTGTTCCCTGGGAACTTTTCTTTAGTCTCAGTTATGGAAAATCCGTTGCACGAAGAGGTTTACTAGCTCTAGCTCTTCAAATGGAGACAGGTAGTGATCATTCGTTCGAGTCGTTTAAGGAGCGTATTGTAGTTGTAATTTTCGCTGCTGAGAGCATTGCTTGATTTGAAATTCACCCGGTATGCAAATTGTTTATGTGATCTGAAGGAACACTGGTTTTGAACGCAACGAATATTTTGAAAGGGGTGTAAGGAAATGACTGACGGCAGAAGATGACGAGTACTTCCAAAAAATTGTCCATCGTTGTCAGAAATGTGTGACGAAGAGAGGGAAAAGAATATTTTTCAAGTTCTCTAAAATAGTTTTTTTTTATTTTCATAATTTTCAAAATAGAATTAATTACTTTAAGTTCAACCCTCGGATATTTTCTTAAATGATTTTTGAAAGCATGAGTAAGTTCACGTAATTAAGTGCGTTAGCTCAAATTATTTTTTATTGTTATATTTGATTGAAATCACTTTTGGATACCAGTTTTTGTTTTATTATCGCGCACATTGTACGTTGTAATAAGAAATATATTGAATTTCAACTATGTATGTATAAAAGTCAATAGAAAGTGCATCAATGACTTCAAACGGAAAAACTAATTACAACTAAATTTGGTTTTATTATAAAATATATTATGCTCCGTGTTATTTCGTTATTAATATTTTTAGTGTGAGTAATTTTTAGTATGTATAAATTTTTAGTTTTTTTCCACGCTAACAATACTCAAATATTTATCATTACTTGATAACTATTAAAGTGACAGAAACTGAACTTCGTATCGCGATAGGGAATAGGGGAAAGTTTCACTAAACGGGGAAGTCGGATAAAACAGGGAGATGTGCCCCCAGCTCAGACTAAAGGTGTCATCAACCAGATGGGAGTTGAATTACTTACTCGATGCACCACAGAGGCAGTTTCGTCAATTGGAGTGGTGATTTCGTGAATAGGGGACCGTCAAGTGGAGTTCATTAAAAACTGCGTTTTTATGCCTCGATTTATTTTATCATCAGGTATGTTGCTCATTTGTGGATTTATTAAATCTGGACTGCAAAATGTAAGTACCTCACCTTCTTTAACAGTTATTTAAATGTAATACAGTGGTAGTATATTTAACCTTGTGTTAATTGCTGAGCAGAGCCATCTTGAAATCTTAAAACTTAGTCAATTGGATAAAATGGGGAGGCAAACTGCTGGACAAAATGGAGCTCGGAATGATGAGAATTGATTACAATAAAATTGATATGATCATGGAGAAGAATGTTTTAACGTCACTATAATATTAAGTCGCCTATTGTTTTGCATGGTAACAAGGCTGGAGTATTTGGCACACATGTGCGTATCACCTACGAACGAGTAAGCTGATGCAATTCAAACATGGTATTAACGCAGGACTCTACCCTTAAAGTTAGCTGTACGCAATTGATCATCGAATTAGTCCTTCCATGATAACGAACCTCTTATGCATTCACCTTTGTTCTAGTTTGGTTTCTGAACCGACAATCATCAACTGTCGCACAGTGATAGTGGTTGTGGTTGAAGAGGTTCTCAAAGTTTGATATTGGCGACAGTTTTATTCCTTTCATGGTAATGTGATTTAAATATTAAATTTAAGCCAGCAGCTAACATGAAAACAGTTAAATTAATTTCATGAGAATTTGGCATGGTGATACAGAGCAAAACTAGAAGCTTAGATGTATAAAGGAGTACTAGTAGTAGTAGTACAAGTATAAGTAGTTGCGAAAGGAAGAGAAGTAGGACGAGGAAGAGAAGAGGATAGTAGCAGTATCAATGGTAGTAGTAGTAACAACCGCAGTGATAGTACCAAAACTGTGATTTGAATTAGTTTTCTATCTCTGCTCCGCGCGTCTAGGCAATAACATGTAGTTTGTTAATTGGTTCTTCCGTATTTTTAATTCGTGTGATAAAGATAGTCCACTTTTCTGCTCTAACTTAGCAGGTGTATTGAGGATGACAACGCTGTAAAACATAACTTACACAGCAAATAACCTTGTCTTCATACAAACAGTGATCATGCAACTTGCTGCAGATGAATCTACGTGCAAGTATGTTTCTAAAAACTGAAACAATGAAACAGACATTTGAAGTGATAAAGCGATATTAAGACGTGTTTCTTAGCAACAAAGAAGCCATTATAAGGAAGGAAATAGAAGCATCTTTCAGTGACTAGATCATATTTCTAACCTTGAATGAGAGAAAGAAAAAGAAATCTCTTTTTGATGAAATCATTTCCAAGCTCTTCCTCATAGCATCTTCATCATTAGTGTCAGTGATAGAAAAGGATATATTAAACGTAGTGTGAACGCGGAAGAACACAGGCTATAAATATCTTACGTCACCTGAACCAAAGCACAATATGAAGGAAAATCTTGTTATATAATATATTTTAAAAGGAAGAACAAAGAAAGAAATGCCTTTTGTACTGAATTATCTCAGACTACTTCAATTTAGATAGGTTTGTACTAACTACCAGCACTTGTTATCATCACCAGCCGTTTTCTAGCCACTGTTGGATAAAGGCCTCTCCCTTCTCTTTACACACACCTCGGTTAGCTGCTATCCTCATTCATGCATCTCCTGAAAAACGCTTGATTTCATCTATCCATCTTTCATTTGCACGTCTTCTCGATCGTTTCTTTTCGCTGGCAATCCATTTGTCAAAGAACGTTTGTCCTCCATTTTCCATCTGTTCGTCTAGCTATATTTGCATAACATTTCCACTTCATATTATTCGCAGTCTTGATTACATCTTCTACCTTTGAGAGCGAATACATTCCTCTTTCTTCCTGTCTCTCCTTGTTATTCCTATTATGCAGCTCTCCATTGCTTCTGGTGTAACTCTCAATCTTTAAGATGTTTGCGTATTCAACGTCTACGTTTCACAACCGTATAAAATCGCAGGTAAGACATATTGATTACTAACCTTACGCTTAAGACAAGTTCGTAGCTCACTTTGGAAACAAAGTTCTGTATTTCAAACGAGCTCCATGTTATTTTACATCTTCTTATTTCAACGGTCATCTTCGCATTCAATGTTTTGAGCTTCCGTAGGTAAACATACTCATCAACTATGCCTATTGTCACTGAGTGAATCTTTATTTCCTTCTTTTCAGAATGTTGATTGTGCATTACTTTTGTTTTACTCAAATTCGGTTTAAATCCTATTTTCGAACTCTCATTAGTCAGATCTTCCATTCTGTAATTCTTCTGAACTTGATGAAAATAGGAATGTCATCAGCGAATGTTAGGTAATTAACGTTTTCGCCTTGATCTTTATTCCTACTTATTCTAGTTTGAAGTTGGAACACTCCCTGTTTTGTCAAGTAAATGTTTCATGGTAATTTAATGTATGCGTTTTCGATACCTTGATGTTCAAGTGATTTCAGTACTGCTGTTAAGGAGACTTTATCGAGGGCTTTCTCAAAATCCAAGAATCTTAGTGGAAGTTCATATTCTTTATGGATGAACGAATGAATGAAAGAAAGAAAGAAAGAAAGAGAGAAAGAATGAATGAATGAATGAATGAATAAGTACTAGCACTTGTAACTACCAAAAATATTTTAGTAAGCGAACAAAAATGAATTTTTGAAATGTAATATTCTTTTTTTAAACTACACAGAAAAAATATCGTTTTAACGAGCTGGAACTTGTTTCTGTTCATAGGTGAGTGCCCTACCACCACGATCAACTTCTATGTATTTCCACTTCAATCAAAAACAGTGTTTACATTTATTTTGTCCAACAGTTCGTAACATTAGTCGTCTAAACATTTTTGTTGTTATTTACTTGGCTATTACCATATTTTGTTCTGACTGTCACGTGACGAAAACATAAATGCGTTTGGTTTGCTATCACGTAAAAACACGAAATATCATAAACAGACTGGAAATTTTAGAGCTAGGCGGGCATATCAGAAAGTCTCTAGCGGATGCAGAATAATGGGAACAACCTTATAGGACACTACAGTTAACGAAAATAGAGCAGAGTTTTGCAAATGTAGTTTATTTTTGATGAAGAGAGAAAAGTTAATAAATAGAGTATGTGATTGTGGCAGATGGATTGAGTTAAGTTTGCACATTAGTACAGTGTGCCACACCTCATCGAAATACGACTTATGATCAAAATATACATGGTATGCAAGTAAAGCTAGACGTGTTAAATCTGTTTCTTACTGTATTTTATAACTGAAGTGGCAATACCTGTCAAATACAACGTAACATTCGATGTAGCAATCTGAAGATTTGAAATGTTGTCAAATAAATTTCAGTTTGGAAAGCAACAACGTAAAATTTTAAATCATATCATTTAGACTCTGCACGAGTATGTGCTTAGGTCGACGGAACCATCGTAATACTTCCGTAAGTACTACATGCTAAAAAATATTCCCCAAAATCCCCTAGATACTGTATAAAATACATTCTGAAAGATTCAGTTATGATTTATTGTTACTTATAAAAATTTACTCATTGTCGTTTATTGTTTGTCATGGTAACATTTTTCTGTTTTGCTCTGAAGCCATATTGAGAGTTTTCTTTTGCTGATATGTTCATGTTTAACCAATTACTATATTGCAAAATATGTGACGAATTTTCCTTACAAGAGAAACAAAAACTAAGATGTCGTAAAATATGAAGTGTTAATATTCTGTGCGTTTGTGCTGTCTCTATGATTGAACAATGACTATGGCAGAGGCAACTAAATCAAGATAGAAGAACGAGTTCAGTTAGCATTTCTTTACATCAAACATTTAAGGCTCAATCCCAGTGGTTTTCCCTGCCTTTTTCGTTTTACATAAATTTGTCAAAATTCAGTGAAGGTAAACAAAATTTAACTTTCATGGACCAAAGTTCATTTCGTACTTTAATAGGGGGCACAATTAGTTTTAACCTCAGGATTCTGTGTAGACAGTTTTTTGACATTATTTTGTCCAAAAAGTGTCTGCACACAATCCTGAGGTTACTGGTAGCATTTCTTTAAAACTAATTGTGGCCACTATTAAAGTACGAAACGGACGTTGGTCCGTAAAGTTAAATTTTGTGGACCTACATTGAATTTTGAATAATTTATGTAAAGCGAAAAAGGCGGGAAAACCCACTGGGATTGAGCCTTAATTTATTTAATTCATATTCTATTTGATGGACAGGCAGCTCAGGTAAAACTCCGTCAAGCAAACCTGAGAGGTAACCTCTGCGCGAACATTTTATCTACGAGCGTAGCGACAAGAGTCTTAGTATAGTAACTACTCTTTCATTCTCTGGATGAAACTAACATTGATCGTAAAAAAGCGTAAGGGACTTACTTTTCACGCTCATTTTTCACAATGTATCTGTTTGAGTATCTTTGAATTCATATTACATTCATATAAAGGCATATTATATTCATACATGCTATTTTTGTTTCCTCGATATAGTGCTACTTGACGTAAGTCAATAATTAGAGTTGCTATATTTCAATTAAAAAGTTTGAGAATTTAGTTCAAATGAATGTGTTAAAAATGACTAGTGCTGATATATATTTTCATGAGCGTTTAATAGTAGATTGATCAAAATTTTGTTTGTCTTATCTGCGGAGTCAATTCAGTTTAGCCAAAGTTGCCCAAAGACCTTAAACATTAAATTCAAATTCAATATTCCATTTAGTTTTGAAAGTTAAGTTTAAGAAACAACCTCGGAGGTTCATCTGTTGATATCTTGACCATTGGAACTTATTTCTTCCTCCATATTTACTCAGTAGTAGACTCTGTTCACCTAGTGAATTGAAACTCCCGTTTGTAATTATGTTAGGCGAGCGACTCGATGGTCGCGGGTTCGAATCCCGCCTTGGGCATGCATGTTTGTGGATTTTAATTCCCAAATCGTGATGGCCGGAAATCAAAAGTTACTAGACTGACCCATGCAAAATAAAGGTTTACTAAAGTTTTACATAATAAAGATGTGGATTACCTTGAAAATGTGTAGTTTTCTTGGGACTGAAATATCCAGAACTCCTTAATGCTTGAGGATGGATAAAGACAATGACGAAAATACTAATAATAATAACCAAGTCTCTAACAGTAAGATGTCACGACGTAAAAGGTCGCTAACAAAATCTCAACCTGGATGATCAGCACTAGGATTTAACCATGTGCGACTCCCCATTGTTGACACGAAGTCGCGACAGTGACCACTGCACCTCGGGGACTGGGCATATGCTATGATAATTTGGGGAATTTTGGTACTTCTAAGCTTCCAACACTAGTCAGCTTGTGACACAAACATTAGTTGTGGAGGAGACTTTGCAGTGGACTGAATCTCTGCGCTGACTTATGAGTTTTTGTGTTGTATTTGTGAAGACAGAATCATATTTGTAAGGTAAGTTGTCTAAATATCATGACTAAAATGACCCTCTTCTAAAATAGAAGATTTGTGAACAATATTTAATAATTAATATTTACTATAGTAATTAATATCACTTAATATTTTGTGAACAAGCGTTAATCATGGTGTTAGATGTCATTTTACACTTTGAAAGGGTAAAGTCATGCGTGCTTAGTGTGTGTCATTACTAGACCGTGGATCTTTAGGTAAAAGCCTACTTTTGTCCTTAGTACCTAGTTGAAAAAGAAGTTTATATGTGTGTTTCGTGAGAAATTTTACGAAAATCCACAAATTTTATCATTTCTAAAAATACTTATTTCAGCGTTACTGCCTATTTCTGCCTATTATACTCAAAACATAATTGTGCGCCGTTTACACGGCTGTTATGTTCGTCTTAGGTAAGTAGCAAAATGTTAAAAATAACACAACAGTGCAATGAGTCATAAAAGTCAGTCCCTAGCTGTGTAGTCTACAGGTGCAAGCCGGTGTTCAGTGTGAGATCGGATGTGGATTCCAATGTCACAAGCGGGAGGAAAGCACACTATTTCGCCATATGTGCAGTTAATTTTAAGACAACGGAATGCGAAGGGGAAATGTCAAAATTGATGTGAAAATTGTGGTGCAATACCTAAAGTAGCGAGTTCCCAAACCTTCTCTAAGTCGTTAGTGGACACAAGATTTTACATCCTTGACAACTGACGGAAAAGTTCTTTGTTATGCATGGAACAAGGTGGTTAGTAAATCCTATTTCCCGTGTTCTTTTTTTTTTCTCTTGTGACATTTTCAATGTTACCTGCCGAGACGTATTTAGAAGGGGGTCCATGGGATCCGTCTCCCCAAAAATAAAGATTTTTAGTAAAATTAATATTACTTTTGGTATACTTTTCTGCATTATACCTAAATATCACACCCAGACGCACCTGGGACTCTTCTGAAAGTACTTGAGGTCCCGGATTTGCCTGGAGGAAAATCTCTAAAAAAAAAAAAAACTGTTAGGATGGGCGACCGCTGGGTCGTTTCCAGGACCGTCCGAAAGCTAGACCAACGCTCGAGTAACTGAGCTACGGGCGCTCGGAGTGAGTTGTGAATTTTCTAGCGTGCATGTAAGTTATAAAGTGACACCTCAGTACAACATAAGAACAACAATCTAACCTAACGTTTTAATAGGAGACAGTCCGCTGACAGCCGGTGTAAGTGGTGTAACTTTAACCCACCGAAGGTCTACCAAAAATCAAAAGTATCGAAAGCACCTCTTCCTACTTAAACTGTACTTTTTTGACTGGCTTTCCAAACCTTGGGAAACAAACTGAGTACGACTTAAGGTAAAGTAGTAGACAATTAGACATTTGCTTATTTAAACATTTAATAGCCGCTTTGTTGGAATTGAATTTGGAATTTTATTCTATGCCTTAAGGCTCAGATCAGGATAGGGGAAGGGAAAGGATGCGGAAAGGTGTCAGTCAGGGCCTAAGTAGAAGGTATCATCCCAGCCTGGTGTGACCGATGAAAACCCCTGGAAAACCTTAGTCAGGATGTTCGTTGGTTGGAAATGAACTCATGACCTTCCGAATGCTAAGCCAACGCTCTACCACTAAGCCCCGGTAGTCCCTGCGTTTCTGTGCACTTTAAGTGCTATAAAGATTTTCATTTTTTCTCAAATCTGTAACACTGTTTAAAATATAGAATTATTTTAATCTTCTAACAGCCTATTTTTATTTTTAATGCCTAATTTGAGATTTTAAGGTGACTATTTTAGGTCCTTAAAAGTTAAGTTATAGAACCTAAAAGTCCGTGGTCTAGTCATTACCTCTGATCAGTTATACAAACTCCAGGAATAAATGTAATTCTAACATTAAGCATTTTGGGACATTTCCGACATTGCATTGTGGGGCACTAGCGACTCATTCGCAAATAACTGATTGGTATACTTTCTTCAAGAATCTATTAAACATTATTCGTGTAAATTACGAGGATGTCTCTCTTGATTTTCTATACCAAATATCGTGCGTAACTACGTCTGATGACTTCAAAAGTCTTTTGGAGCAAAGAATATATGAAGAGTGGAAGTGCCAAACGTTCTAAGTACCATGTTTTATGTAAAAAAGCATTTTTTTTTCACAAAGATGTTCGATGTATCTATCTACATTTCTTCAACCTTGTTACAAGTGGGAAATCAATCAGAAAGAGGTGAAAACAATCACCACCAGGGAGCGCTAAGAGCTAAGCCAGAGCTATGAGCTAAGCCATGCTGACTAGCACCTGGTGTTCCAAGTGACAAACTGACGAAATAATACACAAGTTCTTAGTAAGTTCCCATACTTTGTAAGTTTCGATAGAGATTTCGCCACCATAGAGAAATGCATGTACCTAAAGTAACTAAGGCATTCGTTCCCCAAGACTTAAACATGATGGTTAAATCAGCTAAACGTGTTGATTCATTTCATGTAATTTCAATGACTTCCAATGATTTCTTTGATTTTAAGGAAGCTGCTGATACACTGTTAACATTGAAGAAATGCAACGTTTACAAATACTCAAAGTGTGTCATACGCATCCATCACAAGTAGCTATGAAAACTGCTTACAATGATAGAGAACCTTGGAAGGTATTCGATATTGTCAAAAGAGGAAAATCTATAGCTGATACAACAACAAGTTTCACTACATCTGAAAGATCAGCCTTATTAGTCTGCTCAAAACAAGTTCTGTCGACTATATTTTCTTTTCTTCTGAGCAGCACAGAGAGTTTTACAGAACACTTTCAGCAGCTCAATGATTCAATGAAACAGATAGTGGGGATGGGTAGTGTATATTTTGTCTGCTAATTGGTGGAGGAAGGGTTCAATAAAACCTTAATCTTCTACTATCTAATATATGTCATATTACTGTAGCTCTGACCTGCTATAATCGCAGATCAAATGTTGCCCTTCAACAACCATGGTTAATTCAAACAATAAAGTGGCGAAACTTAGTATGGCACATAGAACGTTCTTCTTATTTATGTTTTTGTTTCCTTAACTATTCGGTTTTTGGCAATTCTGACGTATACAACACACTCCTTTAGTGTCATAGAACAACCTACATTATGTGGAAGACATACGTTAGTTATTTAAAACGAAATCTATCCAGTTTTCTGCTTCTCCTGTAAAATTTCAAATTTGGCACTTAGAACGTTTGACATTTCCACTCCCCATATGGCTTCAGTTTTTGATGCTGTAAAAATTGGAATGAGTCTTCCTACAGCTGTAATAGTATTTGACATTCGCCGATACATGTTGCGGGAAAGACAAGAAAAAGGAAAACAAACACTATGGGAAGGTCAAAGTTACTCCGATCCAGATGGAACAAAGCATAGCAGAGATTGTTCATGTTACATTCTTTGAAATTTAAGCTAACAAGTAGATTTGAAACTTGTGGAATTCACTTAGTACATCCTAATAAAAACCCTGAGAATGCATATCATTCTTCAGTTATTCAGTGTAAAACTGCAGGAATCATCAATATCACAGCATAATTTGACTCAAATCGAGTTCTTTCACGCTTTTGGTCTGACTTTTGTTCCTAGAAACAGGGAGGAGAGCTAGCGATGTAATGAAGCTTCGTTTAGTTTTATTCTCCTAACAATCATAGTACAGAACAATCATTGTCAAAATTTTACATATGTTTTCACTTGGTGTCGTAAGTGCTTCAATAAAGTATAACTTCGCGCAAGTTTCATTTTAGTTAATTAATGATATTACATTAACTATAGATTTCAAATGATGCTGCTGTGCTGAAATGTGAATCCATTAAGCTGAACATACATGATGGGAAAACAAGCAAAACCTCACATGTCAATTTAAAAAAACGTTTGTTCATTTTTAGATTTAAATGAAGAGCTGCATCGAATAATACAAAGTAATTTACTAAAAACAAAAGTAATATGTACTTCCGTGATAAAATCGCTTTTGCATGATTCACTACAGTTCCCCTTTAAGGTCTTGACCGAGAGGCCGTGACTCAGTGGTAGAGCGTTGGCTTAACATTCGGGAGGTCCTGGGATCGACCATGGTGACTGAAGATTTTCCAGGGCTTTTCCTCAGTCATACCAGGGAAATGCTTGGATGGTACCTACAAAATAGACACTGGCTGTTTACCTTGGAACATCCTTTGCTCCACTCTATCCCGGCTTGAGCCTCAGATGCCTAAAGGGCTTGGACGGGCAATTTCATTAATGCTTAGTGCCTCAAAATACAATTTTACTTACTTAACAGAACGATATTCAAAAATTTTAGTATGTTCCTTAGTAATGCGAACACAGGCAAAATAATCTAAAGAGAGTAAATAAGTTCTAAACAAATGTGTCATTAAATTCCCGGCGCTTCCCTGCGAGCTCACATAACCGTAAAATAGCCCTTACAAAAAAAGGTTTCATTATATTACGAATCAGTTATAGCGCAGTGTAATTCATGTCCCCCAATGCTCGCTGTAAAAATAAGATATTACTGTACACACAATAAATCTGCAAAGAAAATAAATTCGAAAATATATACACCAATTTGAACCACGATTGCTTACGTAATTATTTTGTTTATTAATTGCTTAGCGCTTCGAAGTGAAACAGAGAGATATGTGCATTCAATAACAAGGTAACTGACATTGTGTTCTATAACTAGATCTTTCAGAATTCGTGAGTTATGGTGAGTTCATTTTGGTCCCCTCATGTTTATTTGAATGTGAGTTTTATACGCGCTGTTTTTCAAACTTCAATTTCTGGCAGAGCGTGGTTCTATTAACTTTGCAGTTGGACTCACATAAGATTTTCTCCGAAAAATTATTACATATGAAACTTTCATCTGCGATTGGAGAAGTGAAAAGATGCGATAACTCAGAAACAATCCATTTAATTAAAATTTACTGTCTGTGAGTTGATTTGTATCAACGCGGCTACAAGTGATACCATCATATGATATATGAAGCACACAACGCGGTGTTGCAAACTGTGAACATAAAACAGGCTCAACCATCAAGATATCGAATTCCTAGTTCAACAAGGTACGATAGGGGATACTAAACGTCATATAAAGAGATGTAGTGCCATTTGTAAAAATTAACCTCTTCGCTAAGTTGACAACACTTTCCTCTTTCTGGCCAAGAAATCATAGAGAATACACAATTAGCAATATGTACTGCAGAATTGTCAATATGCTAAACTACTCTCACTGTCAGTAGTATTACTTACTTAATTCTTCAACAATGTTCTGTAAGTGGTTGTCAACTCATCAAACCTGTCACAATGGACATGCATTGCTTATTGTTAACATTGCGCACTGATCGGCTTCTTTGCATGTACGCTATCCTCAGCCGTTACCATGCAATATCTAATGGCAGCAGAGGAATTTAATGTTTAGTTGAAACTCAGCAAAATCTGAAGTTGCTAATATCAAATTTGTGTACATCGCCTCTAAACAGAAGGTATAATGCTTACAAGGAGACCGTCACTTATAGCATATTGAAACCTACCGTCAAAATTTGCTAGGAGAGTCTGAGTCCTATAGAGAAAGATAATATACAAAAAAATAACTGCCCATATTAACTGCAAGGTACGTAGATATTGGTCAAAGGAGGCCAAGGGGCTGGAATATTGGTCAAAGTGTACAAAAAAGTGTATTTTTTATGATTAAATCAATAGAAGTCACTTCTGCTTCACTTTCGTCCACGAACGAAACACTGCCGAACTCTAAGGTCACCTCCCACACCGCAACGCTCCTCGCCAGGAACGTATTTAGAGGGACTGAACTTCCAAAAATTCATATTTTTTTTCTTCTCTAACTTCCTTATAAGTTTGCCTATATTACAAATTATATTCCAAATATAATTTATTTCTATTCCAAATATACTATATTATATTCCAAATATAATTCTATATTACAAATATAATTTAATTTCAGGGGACGCAAAACCCCTGAATACGTCTCTGTCGAGTAGTGTTGCGATGTGAGATGGGACGCTAAAACTCGGCAGTGTTTTATTCTAAGACGAAAGTGAAGCAAAAGTGGCTTCTGTTCATTGAATCATAAATAAACAAACAATATTTGTACACTTCAATCAATTTTCCTGCTCCTATCCCTGTGCCTTGCAGTTAAGATGGGCAGCTTTCTTTTGTATATCTCTCTATAGGACGTGGATTCTCCTAGCAAAATTTCAGTGTAAGTTTCGATATAATCTCATTGACGGTCTCCTTGTTAACAAGTATGTGGAAATAGTGTATATGATTTCGAAGAACTAACAGCGTATATATACAATAGGACATTCGATTGTTGTTGTAACACACATGTGACACATTCGTATCTTGATAAGAAAATTGATACTGAAAATTATTTAATATTATATGTTCACTTATGAGACTATTTTTCTGTAAAATTTTACATTGGCGCACTACAGCTACATATATTTACAATTTGGAAGCTGTCATTGTGTATCGATATAAATAACATGACTCAAAAATGTGCATGTTTAGTAATACAAAGGCTGAGTTCGTAGCTCGAAGTAATTTGTTTGTAAATCGAATAACGATCTGTAACTTTGAAGTTGATTACTAACTCTACACTTCTTTTTACTACCCTACCGATTTCCAGCTGATTTTTTACAAAATCGACATTGTTAGATTGTTCCTCCAATACTGTTTCGAACTTCTCCAAACAATAAAAGTTTAATATGCAGTTGGAAGACTTAGTCTTAGATTAGTGATGCTTGTGAAGACTATTAGCTTTTCATTTTCCTACTCACTAATTTAGTTGTCGACTTTCTTTCTAGTCCGCGCACAGACCAATGACTTCCGAGCGTATAGAAAATTGATTCAATCCTTTATCATTACATCTTGCAAACACATCGTATTTGGGTGTTGTTTTTAGAACACGACTTTCTCTTTTATTACATCAAACAGTTTCATAAGGCAGCATATATATTAACATACTGTAAATTTTCAAATTTAGGAAGCTGTAGTTGCCCTACGTAATATTTCCCAGAGAGAAATTAGTTTTATCGAAATTGACCATAGCATTCCCGAATTAACGCACTATCTAACTTTTGGTATCAGTTTTCTTACCACTAGAATCCCTTATAAGAGTGTTAGTGAATCTGTTGCTACAAGTATATTCCATACATGTCAAATCGGACTGATATAAGTGAATTCAGTGAACCATAAAATCCCACACAAACGACACCTCACACTATTTTCCCATCAAATGGCTGAATTCTAATTTATAGATGCAGATTCTTAAGCAGTCTCTAAATTTACAAAAATAGAAGGGTTGATACTATTTTAAACCAATCGAAATTCCTTACTTCTACTTATTTTAATATATCAAGAGCTCTTTAACAGAAGTATCTTCCAAGAACTAAACAAAATTTATTTTTAGGGATAAAATAAAAACAATCTTTTCAGATTGACTGAAATGGCAATTAAAAGTTGCTCTTACAGTAATAAAAATGCTATAAATGCTTGTTCTCCATACATTTTCATAAACTGAGTAACTTTTATTTTGCAGTATGTATGTTGAAATGGGAAGAATATTTTTAATTAAAGGAGTTTGAGATGAAGTGAGAATAAGCAAAATAAGAATATTAATTTCGCCTATAATGATAGATGTGCTATGATCAAAAGAATTTAACAAGTCGTTACCTAAAATGAAACGACAGATCGTGGACAGTTAGTTACAAGCTATAAGACTCAGTCAAGTAGCATACATGACTTGGTTTGGTTTCGGTAACGGCTGAGTCCATTTTTTTGTTAGTGTTTAATCGTTTATTGTCGATTTGTATTTACACACTATCAATTTACTAATCTGTTTCTTGGAATAAATACAAGTTATCTTTCAATATTGAATATCAAGGTCATTTCCACCATCTGTGTGAATTTAAGTACATCCTGAATTCAGAATATATTTTGACAAAATTATGTACCTACCTTTTGCGAGGTTAATCGGCTCGAAGACTATGAGATCTCTGTATTTGACTGCTGTTCTCAAAGACGACTGTGGGATTCTGTTCGATACCTTTTAACAAGTATTTATATGCTGAGAATACTACCGTTGTTGCTTTCACTGATAAACAAAATTGCTGTTTCAGTATGGCTTGAGATATGATCTAGTTTTTCTAATCCAACAAATGGATCTGAACATGAAGTCGCATACATAATCATTCAGTACGTATCCTAACACAATTAAACGCAATGGAATGTTCTGTAATATAACTTTATGAATATCTGGCCATCCTGACAGGATGTTCCCCTTTGCTAGACAAGAGGAAGAATTTAGTTGAATTGTACTGTACCTATGACCTTATTCTATAACCTAGATATTTTTGTATCAAGCCAGAATAGGGTAGGGGAGAGGAATTTGGGAAGAAAATCAGTCAGGAAAAACTTTGAAAATACTATTCTGACATTAGTCTGGTGCGACTGACAAAAAGACCCATGGGAAAACTTGAGTCAGGATGACCATACATTGGGCAGAAGGTACAGTTTGTACATACGAGAGCCCGCCATAAAATTTTCATTAAACACTAAATCGAAATACTAGTATATATATTCATAAAAGCAATAGTCATAAAAATCAATAGAAATTCCAAAAATTGTAATTTGTCTGTTATTAAATTTTCAGTTATCACAAGCCAAAATTCCTGCACAGAATCACAAAGTGTGCGTCACACAAATCAGGTAAACCATGAACCATTGTAGTGTTTCTCTCAAACAAAATCGAAAATAAAACTAATTTTTGGAATTATAAATTGGCCTTCGTGAGTGCCAGATGTCAGTTGAACAATCAGTCGCTACTATATAAAATAGACGAAAAAGGCTTCCACAATTTGACTCAAATTATTTATATATCGTTGGTATATCCTTGGCTTAAGGTACGTATAGATCGATGACGTTTATGTTAAAATAACATTCGTAATACAGTGAGAAAATATTACACTAATCTAGCATGCATGTACGATATGATTTCACTTCACATGTGCACAACATTACCTCTTTATAAGATTTAAAAGAGGACACCTTTAAGATCAGATATTCTGACCGTTCTGCTTTCAGAGGCGTCAAATGATCCATTTCAATTTAGAATAAACTAATTTCTCTGAGAGATAAGTTTGCTCCAACACATATAGTTAGAGAGTCAAGTCTCTCAAGGTTGAATTGAAAGAAAGGTAATAGAATTGGTCGATATGTTTTAATTCTCTTGTGTTGTATAAAAACTTTCATTTCACATAATATACATTGAAAAATACACAGAAATTATAACAAAATAAGTGTGGAAAATATAAGTTGAAAAGAACAGAAAATATTTGCATAAATTATTAAAAAAAACTATGGAGAGAAAACAAATTTCAATAGAGAAAGAACCAATACAACAGGAAGTATTATTATAAGGGTACTCAATTGATAAAAAAAAAATAGTTAATATCTATGTACTCTCGTTCCCACAAACACACATTTTTTAAAAAGGAAATTTCTCCTTTTGGTATAATTATATGAATCTTCTGGTAACAAAAATATTGTGAGATGTCATACAGTATTCAAAAGTTCTTTCAACTAATCAAAATATGACCACTAAGCTAAAACCCCAGTATCAGTGGCGATTTCTTTTTTACCCTTTGCACACAAAACTTTTTTTTCTTTTTCAAACAAAAGAGAGCTCATTATAAAAATGATAATGGTCTTTCTAGTAGTATTTCCAAAAGAAAGTAGTCTTCTATTTCTTTCTCCGAACACATTTATCACGGATATCCACAATATAAAATATATTTACACTGCTCTATTGGTATCAAAGCTAATTCTTCGAATCTTCTTCATACCACTTTTCACTGAAAAGAGAAAAGAAAATGATAAACGAAAATAGCAAGAATAAACATTTAAGTAGTAATTTTAAATAAATTAATTACGAGTACAAACAGTTGACAAATGTCTTCAAACAAAGAATAAACATTTGAGTAGTGATTTAGACAAACAAAACATAGAGAAAACATTTGAATAATATTTGAAAGAAAGTGAAATATGAGAATAAATATTACAATAATGTTTCGAGCAGAAACAAATAGAATGACCATTTGAATAATGCAGGAACCAAAGAAGAAAAATATAATAAAAGCATTTTAATAATACTTCTAGAGTAGTAAATATATGAGGATAAATTTTAATAATGTTTTTAAAGAAGGGAAAATTATTATTATTATAAACATTTGAACAATGGTTTATAACAAAGAACATTATAAGAATTTAGATAGAAACTTATTTGTATTGTGTAATAAAATGTTCCGCCACAGAACAATAAAATATTATTTGATACACTATTTCCATTTATTATTGATGAAACAGAAGGAAATATATTATATGGTAAATGTAGAGCTTTCATATGCACAAATAAAGATGTTTTGTGATATTTTATCTAAATAGGCGGCAGACATCTCTGAGGAAATTATTTGTGAAAGTTACAAGTTACAACGACAAACGTTTGAGACTCTAAATTAAGCTCTACTGAATACTTCTAGTGGATGCCATAAATGCTGCTGTAAGCACAGTGATAGATTCTTTACGTATTTTATGTAGCTAATGGGTTTTATTTCTCGTTTCCATCTTGAATTCGAATTTTTGTCTGGAAGAAACTAGATAAGAAATTTGTTTGGGGTTTATTCACGTCACACACGTGTAATAAAAGCTTTATGATTATTAATTACATTCTAAATAAATAAACGGAACAGTGTTTCCACACAAGCTATTCTTAATTAGAACATGCTTGAAGGAACTTGCAAAATGTGGCTGAAATGTTGAATAAAATATCTGATTATTTTAGTATAAAATATAGAAAGAAAACACATTATTCCAACTGCTATTGGGCACATATATCGCAGCAAAAACGTCAATTTAACAGATTGTGTATCCAACGGTACGTATGTGTACCACTATTTGCAATAAATAATTGAAAAAAATATATCGATATATTGCAATACATATCAATTCCTTTGGTACTACTTTCATTTGAAACAGTCTTCGCACAGAATTATTTGTAAATTAAGTCCAGCAGGTGTTCCTGAGGGTAAGTTTATGTTACTAAAAAGACTACTATTGGGTTATATATACCCCATATGTTTTAATAATTATACCAGTGGGATATACTTTATGTCTCACACAACCCTTTCACTACCATCGCAACGTAAGTGTTCTTCAAGGCGTTTCCAGTATAAGCTTGGAAAAATTGTCGAAATATTTTAATGCGTTTTTGTTCCATTTGTAAGATTAGCCCAAAATTGCTTCTAAATCACTCTGGTACTTGTATATGGCTGAATGTCGCTGCACATGCATGTGCGTATTAAAGTATTTCTTTATGTTCTTTCCACTAGTGTGAAATGTAATAGAAAAGACCAAAAATGACCAAAATTACCAGTAAATGATGGAAATTATAACATAAATAAAATTTGTAGTCAAAGATTTAAAATGTAAAAATGGAGTTAATTATTGCATATGTTTCAATCGCGATTTATGTCCTAATTCAACATGAATCACCACTCTATCTACTTTCTACGGAAGTTGTATTATTGTATTATACATGCGTGTAACACTAAATAGTTGTTGCGTACAGCAGGAAAGGAAGGATAAGTGCCACTTCAAGGAATAGTTATGAATGAAATTAAGAGAACATTTTTGTTAAACAAAGATAAAAAATGAAGAAATTTAAACCACTGTACGAGTTCAATGAAAACTTTCAATTAGGTTAAGATATAATACGTATCTAAATTTAAAACTAATTCCTGATTATTTACAAACATGACTACTTACAAATCAAGGTACGTTTCAGCCTTCATTTGTAGCAGCCATTTAATTTTAATAAGCAAAGTAATGAAAAAGAGAATACGGAATGAAAGTATAAAAAGTAATTTCAAACCATTAAAAGAAAGCTACATCATAGAAAATTTGATCATGGAACATCAAATGGAATACAATATGTTATGCTTCGATGTGACGTAAATGTGTCATAACGAATTTATATTGATATATTTTAATTAAGAAGGTAGTATGTTATTTATTGAATGTGAATGAGTGAAGGTGAATGATGTGAAATGAAGAAATAGTGAATTGTTGAGACTTGAATGTATAGAAACGGTTTTAAACCGATTGTTTACTTTCTTGTGCTTATATGAAAAATCCTAATATTTATATTTAAACGGTATTTTTGGTTAAATGAGAACAATGGAGAAAATAATGAGAGTTTACAGTTAGAATTGAATCTTTTAATTTGGGGAAGTGCGGGATTATTCAGTGGCTAGCATGCGAGTGTGATATTGATATTTACCTCACAACTTACGTAAAGGTGGTATGGGTGTTAATGATGTGAACTGGGCTTAAAATATAATAGTTATCAAAGAGAGGTGAATTTGTTACCAATTGTGTTTGTGTATAGCGTTAATCTCTAAAGGCCTCTTAAAAACAGGCCACCCGAAAGTGCTAACAAGATCGTATGAAGTAGTAAGATAGAGACTACAAGACAATATAGAATATATCGTCGGCTTAAGAGTGAAATATGATGTCAAAAATTTGCGATTAAATTAATGTGGTTTTCTAGACTTGTTCCGTGTCTTCTTTCGATTTATGAATAACAATAGCGTTGATCGTCGATAACTGCGTGTTAATTAACATTTTGTGAAATACATTAAGCCACGCATATTTTTATTTTTCATTGTTATTAGTTGTCATAGCAATATAAAAATATCATTAAAATAATCTTTTATATTCGATAGATGAATGGTGTGAATAAAAATACATTCCTGACATTTGTTTCTCCACTATTGTCTTTTATAATGGTTGCAAAATTACATTTTCTTTTTTTTACCCTTTTTATTATTTAATATGTTTCACTTGTAAGTCAACGATATGAAGAAAAATAGGAACAATGTTAGGAAAGGCTAATTGAATTACACTAGTTATGGATGAATGGAGAGACTATTGAATACGTTTTGCTATCTGATACAAGAGAAGACCATGCGAATAAAATATCACGCACCATTACCTTGTCTTCTTGCATTTTAAATTATTGATAACTAACAGTCACTATTGAGTTGTTTACTTCCTAATTTCAAACAGTAATATTAGTAATACCCCATTACCTTTTCAATTAAATTGTCAAAATCAAAAGCAAATGTTAAATTTATTAATTTAACTGGCTGCTTCTTATCTACTAATTAACCATTGATTTTCTTATCATAATAGTAGGTGTTATATTTTATTGCAGTTAATTGAATAATTTTGTTTCTCTTCACCGTTATTTATTGTACTAAGATTTTTAGTTACTTATAAACATTATTGATAATTAATTATATTATTTTCACAGAAGGTTAAACTAAATATATAAGCTAGGTAAAACATGGACAAAGAAATCATATGGTTTAAATGTTGTGCGTAGCGGCTTTAAGCTACTTTACTATATTTTTATTACTTAAATATTAAAATTATTGTTATTACACACGAAGAGCATGCATGTACATACGTATTTACAGCCTGCTAGTTTAGATTTACCAAAAATAAATAAATAAACTTAACAAATAAAATTGAATTGAATGGCTCTTTTTTGTTCTAATTTTGTTCTCCATTCTCAGTTCCTCTATGATAGAAAATAGATTAGTATAACAGAAAATTACAATATTTAAAACATAGAAGTACAATTTAAAGCTATATTTAAATCAAGTTTAGATGTATACATTTGTATTTAAAAGTGAAAATAAATTATGAAAGGTATGAACAAAGACATTTATTTAATTAAGTTTTCCAAAAAGTGTATGAATGAGAAATTTTATCATTTTTTTCAAAATGTATTAAAATTGAAGAAAAATTCAGCAAATAATTGGTTACACTGGTAGAGGTTGCTGAGTGCTTAATTTGTTTAATTTCCAATTCTTATTTCCCTTGCAATTTTACAAATACATTATATTATGTATTATTTTGTTAGGAATGTATTACAGAATAAATTAGCTAAAGAATACAAAAGTATTGTCTATTTATTCTTTTGTCATTTCAACACTATATCTTACTATACGTTTCCAAACTTTAAATACTGCATTGAAAGTATCCTTCCATTTCTTACAACTATAATTTATAGCTGATTTACCATATTATTGTGAAGCTAGAAGCGTAGCAATGGTAAATAAACATCTAGCATACTACACGCGCCATTAATAATTTTGAATGTAATTCCAGATCAATTTATTAATGGAGATTCTATTAAACTTATCTCTTACAGTATAAAGAAACTTCCGCGTATTGATACATTAGTATATGTTTCAAGACACTTATTTTTAACATACGCACACAAAACTTAATTGATGATTATGAAATAATTGCATTTATTAAAATATTTAGTTTTAATATGAACTGTTTCTTGAACGGTGTACATAGAAACCACAATTGGCACTAGCGTGTCAATTAATCGAAATTTAATTAAATAAAAATGTGGAATGTGAAGACTTCTTGTGAATCCTGTTGGATTTCACACGAGGAAGAACCTTGGAAATGAAATATTCGTATATTATCTGTAATTACATCCACTTCTCGCTTAGAAATTTCTTCCGTAGCAAGAGTATGTTGCAGCTACAACCTTCATAGTACGAAGAATTAACCGTAACTAATATTTCTGGTGGATTAATCATAAAACGGTAAGATAAAATAAATACAACTGAAATATTTGTACTGATAAGTTTTACGATAGTTCAATAACAACTTACTCAAATGGTGTTTAACGTTGGAATATCTTAGGTGTATGATTTAAAGTAATTCAATATGTGTTGTAGTATTTACACAATCTTACTTAAATCTAGTAAGAATGGTGTTCCAAGTGCTAATTGGATTTCTGGTGAAGATTATTAAAGTTCATGGGAAAAAGCTCACTGAGAAGAAATAGTAGAATTCTTACTACACGATGCTTCTCAAAACTGATATTGTATCTGATATTTCCCGATATAACATTCAATTTTCCTTCTTTTTTTGTCTCTTTCGTAAACAACATACCTTGGTTTACATTGCTATGACTGTATTGTCACCAAGTATTTAAAGTATCACTAAAATTAAATAGTAAGGAAAACAGGGTTTGATTTTAGCTGTGGATATCGTATTTTAAGTTGGAAGAAACGGCGAAGCTTTAATATGAAATCAATCCAAGTTTAGAGTTGTGACTAATACGATTAGTGTGAAATCTTTTCGTAGTATTTACTCTGGCTTCATTTGGGATCATCAGTCGCTTACTAACAGGAAATTTTACGGACTGAGAATGGAAGAAACTACAATTTAAAAAGAATTACAATGTCTAGAAATACCGTCTCTAGTCGCTCAAACAAGTGATCAGACTTCTTTCTGTCTTTTCCCAAAATAAAATGAATCAAATTTTACCCGGAAAAGAGAACTCGCTATATAATTTTTAGAGATGAAGTTCGCACATATTACATGGCAGATTTTGTTTTTTGTGTCTGGATTTAGTTACAAATTAAAGATAACATTTCCTACTATAACTGGGTTTTATATAATGTTTCGATTTGTGTAATATTCCTACGATGTTCCTTTATTCATTATATTACCATAATTAAAATTGCTGTTAGCTATACTTTCAACTATTTGAAATGTTTTATTATATGATTCTCTCATCAATGTCGCTTACCCTCTGGCATAACTTTTCTTCTGGAGTCCCTACATTATAAATATCTTTCAAGCATAAAATTACGAATAAAATTAGGATGGTCACGTGCAAAAACGGACTAACGACATTTTGAGTTTTCTATAGTACTAAATGCATTTGAGGTTACAGTTGTAAGAAAAGAACGATGTTTCTGCAATAATTGAGGCCTTTGGACCTTCTGCTAATAAAAGCTACTGACTTATGTGATTCGGAATGATAAAAATACTAATTTTAACAAAAATACAACACAACTTAATTTTAAAATTTTTATTAGTCCGTCTTGTCATGTGACCTTCCATTTACTCATTTTAAATCAGTAACCAGTGGCATTTGCTGCGATGATATGATAGAGGACAGTGAAGGAATACACTACAAGTTGGCTTTTGAATCTCTGTCACCCTAAACGCCATATGTAATTAACCGGTACGGCATTGTATCTGCATAACAAATGACTTTCTGTTTTTTCTTAAATATTTTGTTTGGAATAGAGAAACACATACAATTATTATAACTAAATGTAATTTTGCCTAGTCGTGATGAATGAAACGATTTTTTAAATTTATTGTGACAAATTGGACCAAGTCAATAAGATGAATAAGATCTCCTGTGTGCAATAAGATCAGAGGGGAGCTATTGTTTTGATACTTAATTACTTTTGAAAAATGTTCTTTACCAGAAACATAAAAAGATATTCAGCTTGCAGAAGTAGTTCTGCCAGAGCCATACATGCCTAAAGGACATGAATAAATTAAAACTGGAAGAAGTAGGGACAAACTATGTTATAGACGGTTTCGTTTATATTTCACGTAAAGATAAAGTGAATTACATTTCACGTAATTTGATGGTATTTGGGAAATGAATTAATAAGATAATAAGTTAAGAAAATAATTACAAAACTACTTTCTTTCCTCTAACTCATTAAGGTGCATTGGCTATCAATTATTGTATAATTTATACATCCCAAGATATCTAGAATTTTTGAAGTCTTAATGTGAGTTAGTAAATGAATACAAACACAAACACCAATTGTTTACACAGAAGTTATAAAACATAAATCTGGAAAACTTTTATGACTTCAAAAGTTAATTAATATAACTTAATAGACATACATGTATATTTGTAGAGAAATTTCCTTGTAGGACACATTGCAAAAGTGTTTCATATTTACTATTATTTGTCATACTCCTTTTCTCGAAATTGCAGGAAAATGTTAGCCATGTCCAATTGTCCATGGATTGAGCAGTACTCATGTACGCTAGCCAATTTGTTAGTTTGTGACCTGACGCCTTACACTGTGCCAACAATTTCATATTTCAGAAACATACAGACAGCTTGTGTTTCTTTCAAGAATTCTTAAAAGAGTATCGAGGAAAGAATAATGATAATAGTAGAAAGAAAAGGATTACTTAAATTTATTCGCTTGTCTTCCGTCGGTGCCACGACGTGGATGAGCAAAAAATTGCAACCACCAAGTTATACCAAAGTCTTGAAAACTGGGTGTAACTTTCAATGCAGAACGTTAACCCTGGCATGACACTTCAAAAAAAGATGGCACTTTGAAAGCTTCAGCGGAAGTAGCAGCCATAACTAAGTGCGTCTTCATTGAAACGGTGGTTGCAGTTTATTCTATATCACAATTGACAGGATTCAACTCTTAAGATTTGTTTTGAAGCAAAAACATGATTACTTCACGAAGTATGAGCATGTATTAATTGCTTTCATATATATGCAGTTATTTGAAATCATTAAACATCTGTTTGTTTATCTCCAGTCTGTTCAACGATGGACTATACAAAGGCATATCGAATGGTAGACAACACAATTAGTCGGCAGTAACAAGCCCAGAGGAGCTTCGAGTAAGCTCTTAAAGTATCCCAGATTTTCTGCAAAGTTGCGAGCGAAACGCTCGAATCATTAGATTGATGTCGTCGTCGGTGTACTAGGAAAATGAAAAGGCAACCGGACGATGTATGGGCAACGAAGCGCCGTTATCAACACTTCTGTTAGAACTATTCGACATTAATAATGTTATAATGGATACAACTGTAGCTAAGATTGAGGATAGGTTCTCGCGGTATGGGACACTGACCGCGGAGATAGCTTGTTTTGATTCAAGTTAATCAAATAATTGTTAGCATACCATTTCGTGCCCTGGAACGAATATGCGAAATCTTTCCGTCAATAAACATGGAAATGCTGAAGTAAGTGTTAAAACAATCAGCGAGACAGTGGGAACACAAACATCAGACCTTGCCAGAAGACATCGCCAGTATTCATTCGTTTGGCTGTACTGAAGTGGAGGACGATGATGATGGTGAAGTAATGGGAATAACATCTTAAGAGTATAATCCTGCTGCTGGAAAATTTTGAAAGAGCAATGTAATTCACGTTCTGCAAGATTTACAACTTACTTCACCTTGTTACTATGTTTTGAACAAATCGTACAAATATAACGAGTATAGGGAAAGAAGGGAAGATGTTCAAAAAATGCAATTTCTCGTAATCCGCATTCTCAAGTTTGACTCCCCCTTTTTCTCTCATGTATTTAATGTACTAAGAACCGCTATAATCTGTGTATTATTTAGGTTTTTGGACTGAAACTTTCCTAGCGGTTAGTTTTTATTGTGAGTGACACTTTGTGAGTCCGAGTTTTAAAAATAATGGACATCCCCTTCTTTCCCTGTACCCTTCGTGTGTATTAACCTTACCAATAGCCCAAGTTTGTCATGAAAGAGCCTTTTACAAAGTAAAGACAATAAAGAACTGCGTGAGAAGTTAGACAAATCAAGAAAAGTGATGCGATTTATTAGAAATTAAATACATTAGTGAAAGCAACAAGATCGCTCATTATTTACGAATTTAGTGAAAGCAAAGCTTAGAATTATGTAACAGTTCGCAATCTATGAACTTTTTTCATATGCGAGCTTCGTAGCCACAAAATTGTTAGTGTGAATGCATAAGCCCGGAAGTAGTCGATAACTACAAAAAGTACTGTACATAAAATAGAACTGTCTCGTACTTTTATCAGTGGAACAATTTTCTGACGTTTTAGAGAATTAACAACAAAGCATTGCATGTAAAACATTTTTCACTACATATTTTTTGGCTAAAATTTTCACCTCTGGCACCTCCCAAGGGTGGTAGGTGGGGGGGGTGGGGGAATTGATTGGGGTCGAGAAATATATCGTTTGAAAGGTCTTGATAAAATAAAGAAATTGAACCAACTCTGTTGTCCCTAATCAATACGATTGGGATCAAAATTTCGAAAATGATGTGAAAGTTTAACAAGGTGGCAAAACCCTTCTCTACCAAAGTTATTCTGTGACTTTTGGTTTTTTAGGCAGTAGGTCCCGCAAGTTTCGGGAGTTCCCTCAAGAAGTATTATATGTTATCCCCTCCATAAAGTATGTCCTCCCAATCCTTTGTATTTCCGGATCGAGCAGGAATATAAGAAAATACCGAAACACGTATTCCATTATTTTTAGAAGTAAACCATTTTAGGTAGAATTGTCCACCTTTAACTGACTCTGTTCGACTCTTACAGCATGAGCGACAAAGGTCATAGTCATTTTGGAACTCTGACATGTCACCATTTTGAAGTGGGGCATTTTTCAACGATATATTACTTAACCCCGTTGGAATTTAAAAATGTTGAGCTGACCCCTAATTTTGCGTTGAACCCTCGAGGGTTCAGTTTCTCGGGGGAACCCTGGAACCTTGAAGAATTTTAAGGTCTAACAAGTAAGATAGGCAGTAGTATATACAATAACTTTGCTAGAGAAGTATTTCTTCACCACTTTGTAATTTTGATTTAATTCTTACAGCCTGAGCAAAGAACAAAATAGTCAGTTTCGAATTTTTACCCCCACCATTTTCAATAAGCTCAACTTGCTGATCCCGGAACTTGTCCACATTTTTCTTTCATCAAGAACTTTCAAGCGTTTTGTTGACTCTTCGCTTACTGTATGAATAATAAAGTGAAAAATACTCGTAGAATAATTAAATGGTTAAAGACATTACGTGAATAATCGTGTTGGTTGTTAAAGAAAATTAAATTTAAAACCAATAAATAGCCAAGATAACATCAAGTAGCAACTACACGTAATATTAAAACTTTCGTAACATTTTTTTTTTGGTAAAGTCTGTACAAAATGATATTCTTGAATCTTGGCATAGATCTTTGACAATAAGATTTAAAAAATAATAAACTTAATAAGTTACTGACTGACCTTTCGCAATAAGAAACGAAGAAAATGAAGTCTACTTCGTTAACTGACACACAAACAGTTAAATCAACCACAACATTATATTTACAGTTAATTAGGTCAAGTAATTGGTAGAAAAAGAAATGTCAAACAACGTGTAGGATAATCTATAATGTGTTTAGAGGTTCACAAAAACCTGAAAAATTTATGGCTCCGCAAAAGATCGTTTATTTTTCTAAATAATAAAAGACTAGAATAAGAATACCAGGAATAATTTTAATTAAAACTTA
This sequence comes from Lepisma saccharinum, assembly GCA_022664845.1. NCBI lineage: Eukaryota > Metazoa > Arthropoda > Insecta > Zygentoma > Lepismatidae > Lepisma > Lepisma saccharinum. The sequence continues at coordinate 115,878 of JAGDQP010001633.1, forward strand.
ATTTGTGTGCGTTCTACTTTTAAAAAAAGTATAAAGAAATAAAAGGCGAGAAATTAGTCCAGACAAACTACAGTTAGTGACCTGATGCTCCAGTACATCCTGACCTACTGGCAATTATTGCAACTCGTCTGTGACGAATTCGCGACTGTGATGTGGTGCAGAGTGCGGGAAGAAGGGGGCACACGAACTAGAAGAACAATTTTACAGCAATCAGGGAATAAAAAAATATACTCACCAGCCCGGAACGTTTTCGGGGTCATCGCACCTAAAAGTGACGTCATTGTATACTGTTCCTCCCGGGCAGCTTCCTAACTGAGGTTGCACTCCGTTGCGGCAAATGTAGAACTTCTGGCAGTCTTCTGGATGAGCATATGTTGGATGAGGCAATACGCGGCCGTTAGGTCCAATTACGTCTCCATCAGGGCAAGAAAATCCATCTTTCAAAATCTCTGTAAATAATAATAATAATAATAATAATAATACAGAAGAAGAAAAAGAAGAAGGAGGAGGAGGAGGACATGCAAAACATCTAATTTCCAATAAGCTTGCTTTCCGAATGCATGAAGAGTGGTTAAAATTAAACCTAACTATTAATACAAAGTTCTTTACGCGGTAGAAAAGATTATTTATGAGCTAATAGATTAAGGAAATTAGAAAGTCTTAATTTATTTCAATATATACATGTATGGATGAGACGAGCATATATAGTCTAAACCCTTCACAATCCTGATGGTTGATGTCCCTCGGCAAGCACTCTCATGGGAAGAGGATTAGTTGAATTGTTATTAATGTCCTAAATGATCTGGTGAGTTTCTAAGGACGGAACCTACAATTTTTGGTAAAGTGGGCTTGGAACCACTCCGTTATACAGACGCCGGAGGGAGTTGAACTTGTAACCACGCGCAATCAAAGCGAGCGCGCTAGCCTCTCGGCCACCCTGAAATCTCTTCCGGGAAAGTAGTAGGCAAAGTAGGGTTAGCAGGACTTTGTTTTAGTACTCAACGAGTGACACTGAGGAAATCCTGGAGGCTTCCAATCTTGACTTGAACCCGCGCCTACATAGTGTCAACCCGTAATCCGTGATTTTAAAAAAGCAAAGCAATGTCCTCATGAAAATCCTATAGTTGGGATAGACTTAGATTGGCATTTCAATATAAATTGAAGTGCTTAGAAAGAAACGAACTAGGTTTTGAACAAAACTAGAAGTTGTATAAAGAAAAACTTCCTATGAACAATACACGGGAAAGAAAAAAGAAAACGGAAATAGATTAAAATCCTAAAAATTGAATTAAAATAATCCTTTTTGGAAAACGCAAAAGTTGATTTTATCCCCATTCCTACAAATGTCCAATGGTTTAATTGTAACTTATTCTGTCGCTGCACAATTAAGTTACAGAAAGTCAACTTCAATATAGTGTGCTATAGCCGAAATCCAATTTTACAAATTCTGTAAGAAAAGTTATTGCGATGAGATCGGGATATTCACATTTAAAAAAAAAAACTGCCCTTTTACCTTCTGTTGAAAGGGAACCATTTATCTAGAATTCTTTCGTTTAATTTCTACAGTTTGACATTAAGAGGGTTCCTCGCCCCAACCCGCCCCATCCCCCCATTCTTCACATTTTTCAAAATATTTCAAAAACTAATAGTATTATAAAAAATGTAAGTTCATAGCGCACTAGAACTTACAAATTACTATGAAATACAGTGGATAGTGATCTCGAAATCTTATCGATTGATGAATGCTGAGACATCAATTAAATAACGACGTCATAGTCTTTGAAAACGTATCAGTCATCAATGTGCAAGATCTCGAGATCGCTGTCCATTACATTTCATAGCGACTTTTATTCTTAATAGTATTCTCAGTTTTTCGAAATATTTTGAAAAATGTTTAAAATGGGAGTGTTGGAACGAGGAGCCCTCTTAAAAATGTTGTATTTATTTTATATTTTATCAAATAGTTCGTTCATTCCGTTTGTTTTTTTTTTTCCTTCTTACGAACTCTAATTTAAACCATTGATTACCTTTTCAGGCGTGGCGAACTGGAAACATGCTACATCACGATATATATATATTTCAAGAGAAAATCGTTTAACGTTGTAATCGTTTGCGATGTAATCTGAATTGAAGCGCGCGTTCAACTGGGCTTTTATGATAAATTTGTGATATTAATAGTGTTCAGTTCTTGAAATTAATGTTTATTTTGTTACTAGCCTTTGTGTTACGATATATTATGTTGATTATTTATTACTAGATTTTCAATGACAGATAAGAAATAGTATATACCAGACAAAAAAAATAAAAACACTGCATAGATAGGCATAAGTATAGAGTATTTTAAATCCGAACAAAAACACCAGAGGTGCAAAAAGTGGAGCCAAGTTCTTTAGCCCTAAAAAGGTGTGAAATGGGAGACGGATG
>JAGDQP010001634.1:0-46826 GCA_022664845.1 Lepisma saccharinum
ATTTTTTGTACAGACTCGTGTATGTCTGATGAGGATCTTGGCTAGAAGGTCGAAACGTTACATGTAATTTAATTTTTTACGAATAATATAGTCTTGTTCAGCAGTTCAGTGTTTTTTGACCTCGAGTAAAATGAGTAAAATGCTTGCTTCCCTCGAAATCACGTAGACATCTGATTGCTTTTATCTTGGGGTCGTAGATATCTACGTGTTGAAGCAAATGGAAGCTTACAGTACTTGTCTGATAGCTTACTTCAACCCCTGTGATTGAACCCAATGCATTTTTTCCTCATTCTGAAAAGTTTCTTCTTGCTTTGATTTTAGATGAAATGAAACACAACAGAGAGTTCGTGCATAGGCGAACTTAAAAGCCAGTCAGTCAGTTCTTAGGGTAAGTCAATTAAAACCTACTTAACTCCTAAAATTAACTTCGCTGTAACAGAATATGCTAAAGAAAATTAATCGAGACATTTCTAAGATAACTTCTCCACATATATTATAGAAAATCAGTGATGGTGACATAAAATCACAAATTCAATGTAGAACAATGTCAGATTAGGATATAAAAGATTGCCTTTGCCACACGCAGGCAGTTAATCAATGTGTCAAATTGGGCTTAGAAGTTCTGACAGCAATTTGACACATTGTTTAACTGCCTGAGTCAGAAGCTTCAAGCAAAGTCTGCGGAGCTCAGACCTCAGACGGACACGTCAGAATCTGTCTATTGTCAAGATCAGCAATGCCTAAGTTCTCTCATAAATCTAAATTTAAAGTTACAAGTACTATATTGAAAAATTTAGAATAGAATATCTTAACTTGTAAATAGCTGTGAACATCTGCTGTTAAGTTCTACAAAACACCTTATGTGGTTGGTTGGTTGGGTAGAACTCGAAGAATTAGAACATCAGAGTACACAATTAGTCGGATTTCAGCTTCTAATTTACAGCTTGTCTGAAGAAATATATATACTTTGTGAAGAAGCAATGTATGACAACAATTGATACGTTTGATAAAAGATCATCAGAATTCACATTTTATGAGTGAAAAGTGAATTTTTTACTCGCAAAGCCTGACCGGTAAACAATTATATAAATATTGCATTCATACTTTTTGGTTATGTCGTTTATGTAATTTACATCCACTTCGATCAAAGCACGTTTAATATATATATATATAGATAGATAGATAGATATAGATATATAAAGGAAAATTATCCGTTTTTAGAACTTTCCTAAATTTCAAAGATAATGCGCGATCGAAAGATTTTACCCGATTTTAACCCCTTTTTTCTTCTCAGCATCATGTGCCACTTTTCCGCACAATAGCCTCCCGAAAAAGAAAGATTAGCTTTTTCGAACCCCCCTTGTATATCTATATATCTATTTTTGCGAAGGTATTTTTGAATTTTTCTGTGACTATCTATCACAATATGATTGTAAATGTAACCAAATTAGTGTCAGTACATTCCATGGAGTTTTCTAATCAGATTTCATGTGCTTTGTGGACATTTGAGTGCATTGAATTCTGTTCAGGGTGAAGAAAAAAAAAATCATATGTGAACCTTTGTCCGCCATTTTGATGACGTCATAACGGAAGTTGCCAGAGGGTACTTTTGGAAACATATTTCGGTATGAACTTTCGATTAAAATTAGTTTCAGTCTCTCTCTCGACATTTGGCAGTAGCTCGAAAGCTAAGGCCGTTTGGAGAGGCCTATAATAAATACCTAATATTGAGATCCTTTCAATGTTAACAGGATGATCTTACTAAACATTAAGCGTTCCCAGGGCTAAGCATGCAATAACTATAAATAAATAAGCAACGAGAAAAGCGTTACTACCTGCACACAATGTATTTGACGTTTTGTTTCTTCAACACTGACAGATATTTACGAATTTTGTTGTCGATTCTCAAAGTAAAATTGAGACTAATCATTATTCCAATGAATGCCTCTGGTGCAGTTATAGAACTATTGATTTGAATAAAACCCCACAGCAAGCCGAATTAGCTGAATTGTGCAGTATGTTGACATGTTTTTTTCCTGATTAGGTATGGTAGTTTAAATCTGCTTTTCTCTATTTAGGTACATTCGCTTAATTAAATTTAAAGGTGAAGTTTTGCATTCATAAAAAGTTAACTTACAGACTTTCATAAACACACAAGTGTACACTGTAAAAATGTGCACTTCTCCTACGCCCACTTTAATACTTTCTCATCTCCGATCATCATTTGAAGACATTTTGCGCATATTTTCACACACATCAGTATTGTGATAGGACGTTTCACTCCTGCTTAAGCAAAAACAGTAACTGAAGTACCTCTTATATATATCCGTAGGGTTGTTAAATGAACCCACATTGAACATCACTGAAACACAGATAATAATTTCGAACAATCCTACCGAGTGGACGTAGCTGAGTTGGTAGAGCGTTGGCTTCTAATTCGGGAGGTCCTGGGTTCGATACCAGAGACCAACTATCCTGACTGAAGTTTTTAAAGGGGTTGACTCAGTCGCACTAGACCAATTCCGGGATGGTACCTTCAACTGAGGCTCTCGCCGACTAATTTCCGCATCCCATCCTGAGCCACACATTCACACTAAATTCGGGAGAGCGAAATTCCGCCCTAATCAAGCGGAATATTTCACCTGACGATAGTGAAAAGAGGGTACACACTTTTAGAGCGCATTTTCATCGGAGAAAAGATGGGAAATTTCCGCTTGAAGAAAGTAAGGTAGTTCTTTTCGATGGTACTTTAATCTCTTTAGATGAATTATCAATCGTAGTATATTTTGAGATGAAAATGCCATATTTTGAATATAAAAACTACGCCATAAAATATTTAAATTCCAAAAAGAAGCCTTTATTCATAAGTAGTAAAAAAAGAGTAATGTTCTTATGAATGAAAAAGACAAGAGAACAAAATGGCCACGGTGGGAATTGAACCCTGGCCGCCCTGCAAGCGATTCAGCACTATAATGCCTACCTACGCTAGCCAGGTAATTGCAAGATAAAGCCTTCGAATGGTTCTTTATCGTTCTGTTCAGTACTTAAGATCAACGCTCAAATATGTTTTATTATATACATATCTTCTTCCTGACGTCCTCTGGTGTATTTATCTCAATGAGACGTCTTATGAGGTCTTGTGTTGTCATTCTCAACTAAACGCAATTAACTTCGCAGTAGCGCTTCGGGTTTTGATAACTTTTGCGGTAACAACTTGACTAGAATCCATGTTGTTTTGTGAATCACTCCAAATTAATGAGAAATCGCTCTTTGAATTATGAAGAAAAAATACATCTATAATGCATCGAAATCCCGTCTCAAGAGATCTAATTTTCTATCGAAAGCAAGCGTGTTTAGCAGAAAACCATTATTTTCGATTTAATTTCATTACTTTTTGAATAAAACACTTTCTCATCGATAAACGGTGAAGAATTCCGCTCTTGTTTTGAAGTGTTTAAAGCCATAAATGAAGAAAATTTTAGGAGTTCGAATCTTTCTCTTTATTTCGTACTTTTTTTTCTGTCTCTATCGTGTTTCGTTGTGATGGTATGACTGTTTGAAACACCAATAACTTTACGGACACACTGTACTAAATATATTTTGGTATCAAATTCAAATTTTACTCTGTATGATTTCTCTCTATTAAAAAATAAGCTTTTACACAAAATTTAAAATAAAATAAAAAGTTGAAAGCAAATTTAATTTGAATCTTTTAAAGTGTTTAATTTTGTATTTAGAATTGGAAGTGCAAAATAAATTTCACTTTAAAAGATATTCACCAAAGTTATTCTGGATCGTATTGAACTAGACATTGATTTTGACGAGCCACAGTAACGAGCCGGGTTTCGTAGTGAATTTAGCAGGAGATACCAGATCCAAGTTTTGAATGAGGCTATGGAAAGGACTAATTCAATGAATATGAACTTCCACTGTGTATAGAATCATAGATTTCGAAAAAGCCTTTGATTCGGTCTCTTTGGGTATAATCTTGAACATCAGGCACCGAAGGTGCGTACATATATTACTATGAAACGTTTACTCTACTACCACGTCTATCATCAGACTACATCTTGAGAAAGGGAAATTCAAGGTTCAAAAAGAGATAAGGCAAGGTGATCTAATTTACCATAATTATTTTCTGTGGTTCTGGAGAAATAATTCCAGATTTAAGCTGGGATGAAGGGGGAATAAATATCAATGATGAATACCTCAAGAGTCTTAGATTTGCTCTTTGCTTCAGTTGCAGAACTACAAACCAAGATGGAAGAGTTGAGTAATCAGAGTTTGAAAATAGGACTTAAAATGAATTTAAGCAAAACAAGAGTAATACAAAACCGACATGATGAAATAAAAGGAATAGAGATTTACGGAAAGAAAATTCGCATAGTTAATGACTATGTTTACCTAGGGCAGCTGATAATATGGAATGCCAAGATGTCTGATGTAATAAACATTGTGTAAACTGGCCTGAAGCTCGTTTCGAAGACTGAACTTTATTATCTCAAAGGTAACGTCTGTAATCTATGTGTCTTACTTGTGATGATGTACGGCTGTGAAACGTGTACATTGAATGCGCAAACGACCCAAAGACTAAGAGTTACACAAGGAGCGGTGAAGAGATACATGCTAGGAATAAGGGGGAGGAACAGGATCACAAATGAATCAATTTGTTCGCAAACAAAGGTAAAAATTGTAATCAAGACTGCGAAGAAATATGAGGTGGAGATCAGCGGTGACATAGGTAGAAAAAACACATGGAACACATGTTCTACATTTGGACTATCAGAGAATATAAACGACCAAGAAGACGACCAATTGCAACATTTATGAATGGAATCAAACAATTTTTTTCAGGAAATACATGGATGAGGACAGCAGTAGACTGACATTTGTGGAAAATTCATTCAGCCATGGCATGAGAGCAACTGAATATGATCATTTAAACTTTTACTCGGAATTAAACATAAAAACATTGATTCAAATTTCAGTTGAATTATGATATTAAGTTTAGACCTAAATTTATTTTAAGTATAACACATTTTTATCTAAATATTAAGAAATGATTTCGTCACCGTTTTTAGGTTTACAAGAACAATAACACCATTTGAAACCTTTCTCTTTGAAGCTTCTGCTTATTGCGAAATAAAATGTGCTCAAAATATGTACAACTGAAAATATCAGAAGAAAATAACAACAAGATTTGGAGGTATTTTGGAACATATTGAATGTGTAAAAAACTTAATTAAAATTTCATTTCGCTTACTTTGTTTTGCATCCCGTTTTCTCTCCATTTCTCTGTCGCTCTCTTTATCTCATACCCGTGCACTATACTTTTTTTTTATTACATTCACAGGTTACACTAGAAACAAAATCGTAAAATTTCGTTCTGTGTGTAGCCTCGTATCACATTTTGTTAGTTACATCAATTACCATCTGGGGTTTAAGGCAGAAAATATTGAAAGGGTTATTACAGGATACCACAGAGCAATGAGAAACTATTCGTGGTGAGGCTGGTAAATTATTTTTTTAAAACATCTATCATAATACAGCAAGGATACGGGCTGTAACACATAGGTGTAAGGATAGAACAGCGGGACGTTAATAAAAATTCTCTCTCTCTCTTTGTGTGTGTGGGAGGGAGGAGTATTTGTGTGCGTGTCGCTCTTAATTCCTGGAAAACGATCATTGGCATTCTACTTGGAATATTAAATTACCATATAATATGTCTAATTAAAAATATATGCTGATTATATTTTTTCAAGAAATTCTCCTCGGCTCAATAGTACTTTCCTTACCCCTACGTTTAACGTCTATAGTTCACACCATGTGTAAATGTTTTCGATCAGCGTTATTACGAAAATCAAGTACACTTTTATTAAATTTTTTAACCTGGCATAGCCAAATTGAGGACGAATTTCTTGCAGCTGTTTAATTATTTATTTTCAAACCTAATTTTCTTCTAAATTCTCTGCTTGACTTTCATAACTTTCTGTATATTTAGATCACGGTTTTAGAATTAATTGATTTCCAGAAAGCATTTAATTCAAGCAAGTCGTAAATACTAACAGTAAGTCAAATGCTGAAGTAGGAAGACTAGTTTGGTTTCAAAGAATTAACAAGAATTGAAGATAATATCTGATTCAAATATAGAAGGAAACTGTTACAACTGCACTGAACATTGAGAGGAGTCACTCAGGGAAGTTACCTGGTGCCCACTTTCTTTAATGTAATTTGAAGAGATGGCGAAGATATTATGTTTTAGTAGTGTAGAAAAGAGTATGATTGCTAGGAGTAAAACGAAATATATTATATTTGTAAATCACAAAGTTCTTCTTGCAGAAATTGTTAAATTAATTAATGAAATCTGAATTTAAAGAAAATGGTGTAAAGGACATGGATAAACGTAAATAAAACGAAAAACTGGTGATTGGAATACTGGAAATTACAATAAAAAGTGGAAAAGAAATGTACTTTAGAATATGTACTCAAATATCTTCGAAGTATTAGAAATAATAACATGAAATATGATTGTACTGTGCGGTCGTAGTTCAATTCATCTTTGAGTTTGTCTTTAGAAGGTGGTATACAATTAAAATAAAATTCATTAGTATTAATTTTTTTGTGCTCTAATCTTTACATCTCTGACGTCAGGTATGAGTGCACGATCGACTTCGATGCACTTTTGTACACACAATGGAAAGACAAATTTAAAATGCATAACATGATACACAGAAGACATTCCGAATCTGGGTTGATTCCAATAATGAAAATATCCGCATAATATTGTTGAAATTAGTGTGCGTATTCTTTATTGCTGTTTTGAGAAAAAATATTTTTTTAGGATATTTAAGTGAGAAAAGAAGCTCTATTTGTTCTTTCAATGACAAATGGGGACAGTTGTTACAAAGTTTTGTTTTCAGTGTACCACAGTTTACCATTTTCATTCCCTTCTTGTAATATTTTCTTATGCTATTTTATCATTTTCCTCCATTTTTATTGTTTCGGTAAAATGACAAATAAGAACAATTACGAATAATATATATCAATACATAATTTGAGTTAAACATGCATAGAATTTACCCCTGAATCGAAATGCTGAGTTGTATAATTTTTAGCCATTTTTCATACTCTATTTAATAAGTTAAGAAATGTATTATTTGTTATTTATTGAAAGCCTTATTAGCTCCAATATCTTTTTGGCTTGGTAACATTATCTGTGTGACAGACCGGCTAACTTATTATTCTTTAAATGTGTCCTCATAAGAATTAAACTTACAAATAACTTAAGACATGAGACTCTTCTTCTAAAATGATGTTGATGGGTATTCTGCACAAGGTAGGTCCTGACCCAAAGGGCTCTGGTCAAGGTAAACATATGGTTTACCACTGTCTTCCATCTGATGAAGATGACGTCCTAAAGACGGACAGTTTAATGTGTGCTCCAACTAAACAATTTGAGTTACCGACGGCAATTGAACCCGGGACCTCTTGATTACAAGGCAGCGGGCGTTAACACTATTATTCTATAAAGCATACAATATATTCTCAGTGTTAACAATATTGCTGTTTCATTAAATGTAGAAATTATGCTTAATTTAATTTTAACTCTAAGATATTGAAATAGACGGCAACTTTGGCTCAGGCCGTATGGATAATGGTGGGACGAGTTGGTGGAATGAAGAAAGTGGGAGGAAACGGGAGAACCCCGATAAAACCAACGCAAAACCCACATGGCATGAGCAGGGATCGAATCGACGACCCCTAACATCAGTGATGACCGCACGTGGCCCGAATTGAAATAGAGTAACCATATTCATCTCTATCTATTTGTTTCATTATAAAATATTATGAAACTTGTTTTTTGTTCTTTAAAGAAAGAAACTAAACTTGAATTTACTAATTTCTTTACAAACGTGTTTTCTTTTAATTTTTATTATAGTGATATTTATATATTACAAGCAACTATTGAGAGAGAGAAATGATACTTGTATAATCATACATGTTTTACCCACATATTATAAATTATTTTTACATTATTTGATTGTTCGTTGTTAATAAGCAATCGCAGTCAAACAGTCACTTGTCAGTAGTCACTAGACTTCTTTTCTTCTCGGACCTTCTACACAAACTTTCCCATTTGATGAAAAAACCTTTGATTTCACTGATGATAAAATTTCATAATCTCGAAGTTGACTGTAACTACATGAAATTCATCCTTTAACTTAAATAGTGCACTTTACGCTAAAAAAAGACTTAGAAATTATTTGTCAAATATACACTAAAAGTTTGTAACGTCCAGCCGGATTGACGCCATATTCCTACTTGGAGCGTCAAGATCTTCTATTTTGCAATTTGATTCTCCATAACACAACTCGTTCTTCCTTTCCTTCTTACTTTTCTCACTCGGTTTATGGCTGCTTATAGTTTAATTGCAATTCCTTGCCACAAACTTAGTATGTTAGATTTTTTCCATTTGTTACACTTTATTTTCTTATATCTTCACCGTTGTATATATTTTGTGTAACAACGTGTTTTATAACGTAGGGTTACAAATTAAATTCTCAATTACATCCCGTTACGTAATTGTTTCCCTTTGAGGACTTCAATTAGTTTTAATGTTATGGATTTCAACATTTCATCTGTGAGATAAGTTTTGATCCATTTAGTTGTCTATCTGTGGTTTCCAATACAGCGTTCGGTCATCCTTGCTGAGGTTTCTTCCACAGGAGCCAGGGGAATGATGAGTTGCTACATTGAAACTAGGCCCTGGCCAACTTCTTTCTCACATCATTTCCCTCCGTTGCCCTGTCTTGAGACAAACAGGACTAAAGAACGTAAATACGATGAAGTTTGATAGGGAAGTTTGGCAAAATTATCAACTGTGAAATAGATAGAACAATCTTATTTCTGGACTGATGAACAAAGAGTTGAGAAGAAAGATTCTAGGGTGTATTACTATTTGTAGTCAGGAAATTAGATGTCGAGATCAAAGAGTTAATCTTCAACAATTGAGGTAATCTATGGTTATACATAAACAATGCAAACAAGGACTTCATCATTGTTAGTTTCGTTATTTATCTAAAAGAGTTTAACCTTCAACTAGCACACAATTAGTGCAAGATCCTTTAAAGAAAGGAAATGTAGAAATGAGCGGAAATTGCTTTCAAGATTCAGATTCAGGTGATGAATTATGACTAGCGCATGCTGAATCCTTTAATTTAAATATATATATTTAATTCCTGAAAGTGGAAGTGACTAGTTTGATAATCCAATGGAGACTGATAACTTACGTATACAGCCCAGACAGCAAACACTTGGACGTCCAATGGATGTTCAGTAGACGTATATATGTAGTCCAATGAATGTCCAATGGATATCCTATCGTACCTACAATGTCCATCCATATGGACGTTATATGGCTTCAGTGAACATCCAATGAACGTACAAATTTCGTCCATATAGACATGATATATACGTCCAATGAACGTTCTAGCGGACCTGCAAAGTTCATCGATATGGACATGATATGTATATCCCAGACCTAGAACATCCATAATATGAACATTATAAGTACGTCCAAATGTAGTCCAACTGGTCCATATGGACATGGAATAGACATTTAGATTATGTAGGTTTAGTAGCACATTGCTTCAGCTCCTGACCAGTTCTCATAGAAAAATGTTTGTTGTATACATATGTAGAGTGAACGTTGCGAGAAAGCTCCGCTTCTTTCGTCTTCACGTGTAATGTAAAAAATTTCAAGCTGTCTACGTTGGGGCTCGAACCTACATGGTCCTCGAAACCATGAGCTTCTGCTTCGTAGTCCAGAACTCTCCTCACTTGGCTATCGGGGCATCGCTGAGTTCAATTGTTTTACTATTCTTTTATATTACACGGTAATATTTTTATTGTAAAACATTGTAATTTTCACTCTCATAATCATCCAGTGCCAGAGACGTCCTTAGGGGTTAGGTCCGGGGATCCGGAGAGAAGAATGTACGTGAGGAACTTCTAGTGAAACCAGAGAATATAATTCTGCCATACTTCATATAAAACCAGGGCTAATAAAGAACTTTGTAAAGGCATTCTTTGGACAAGAACGGTGAGACATTTAAATATCTGGAACGTAAAAGCTAATGGAAGGCATATTCGTCGGTGTCCAAATAAGACGTCTCATGATGGATCCCCAGTTCCATGATATTCTGGTAGGAGAAGAAAAATCAGCTTGAAGATGTTTTAAGCTAGTTGCTGGCAATTTTCTGGGAAAGAATAAAGCTCCTAATTATGAACAACTTCAGCAAAATTTGGTAGATAATTACAAACAGTTGGGTGCAACATGTCATTAAAGATTCACGTCCTTCACAATCATGTAAATTTCTTTTCTAGAAGCTCGGTAAACGTAAGCGATGAACACGGTGAACGGTTTCACCAGGAGATAGCTAAATTAGAGAGAAGATACCAGGGTAAATGGACACCAACATTGTAGGAAGACTATTGCTGGAACCTAAAAAAGGGGAACTTTAAGTGAGTACAAGAGGAAATCAAAATCAAAAAAGCGTTCTCTTAGATGCTGATGGTGCCAGTTATTGTTTCCTTGTGCTCATACAAAAATGATCAAGTTAAAGAATTGTGAACAAACGTACCTAATGAGATTTGGCAGTTCCTCTTAGCAGTTCATTGAGTGATTTTTACATGATTCTCGTTGTATTCCATTTAGTTTATTTTGTATAATTCTCATTGTATTTATTGAATATGTCATGCTATGCTGAAATGACAACATTGGTTCATTTCTATTTCCATTTGTATGTGTCAGTAGAAAATTCATTTGCACATTCGTAAATTTGGCAAAATTTTCAATCCAACTTGTATGTAGCAGCAATTCTTCTGTCATACGTTTTGTCAGTAAAAACATATATTTTCAATACCATGAATTTCCAAACAATAAAAGGAATATATAACCCTTCCTGGTTTCAGCTTTCCATGCTTCTATTAGGTATTTTCAGACTTTCTAAAACATTTTCCCCAAAAGGAATTTCTAATATCATAAAATGCAATCAACGTACCAGGTAAGTACATTATTTAACGCACATTTTTACGTTACAATCTCCAGATGAGAATGTCCTAACAAGTGGCCTATTTCAGTTGGTAGAGAGTTGGCTTAGCAATCAAAAGCTCTTGAAATGATTCCAGCGGCATACCATTGTGACAAGTGTTTCCAGGGATTTTCCTGTCATACCAACCAAATGTCAGGATACCCACTAACTAGGTTCTGGCCGATTACATTCCAACATCCACCTCCCTACCCTATTCTAAGATGTCTAAAGGTCATCAAAAAAATTCAGTGTAATGACAATGGCAGAAGAATCGTTCCAATGTTTTTTTGTACAAAGTTTATAATAATGAGTTTCATACTGCAAGTTCGTATTTCTGAAATTCGAGATTACAAATAATCCTTGGGTGATACGGAAATTCTGATTTCAGATTTGAGCTCAGGAGGCAGCAATCCATATAGAACACTTATTTTCGTGCAGGAAACAAAGAAATAGTTAAAATAGTAACACAGTGTTATGTTTGATGTTAACTGTTATAAAAGGAGTCTTGTTTATTAGTGGTCATTCAAAGTATATTAATGATCCAAAGAGTGAAGCACTTGTAGTGGATTGTGTCGACAATAAAAGTGTATATTTGAAATTACAGCAGTATATTATGTTTGAGTTCATACCCTTAAGTATTCTTGAGGGATAGACTTTAGATATTACCTCGTCGTAGTATAATAACTAAATATAGTGACATATGTGGTTTTTCATTTTACGGTCATACTTTAAAAACTAACATAGACATTATTCTAATTAGTGTTTTGTGAAAAGAGATAAGTCTGTCAAGTTGTGTTAAGCCCTTCTTGTTCATTCTCTTCTTGCTCTTTCTTTTTTTATTAAACATACGGTTTATTTTACTTAATACTTTCAAGAAGATCCATTTAAATTCTTGTTCCTCTTTGCCGCTGAACCGTAACATTAACATTCAGCACACAATATCTGCACGGCCAATGTTCTAACCAGCTTATTTTCCTCTTACAGACACTAACAACATCTACAGTACCCTTACAAAATTCAATGTACAGAAAAAGTACACTTACAAAATATAATGTAAAAAGAAAGTGCGCTTACAAAATATAATGTAGAGATAAATTAGGCTTACACAATTAAATGTACGGAGAAAGTATACTTACAAAATGTAATGTAAAAAGAAAGTACGCTTACAAAATATAGTGCAAGAATAATATTTGAGACAAAACCATGAACTAAGGCCTTGGATTCCAAAATGAAACTTTACCAACTAAATCACTTTGATAAAGTTTCAAATTTTGTTTTCCTTCCGTTCCTTTACTTCTTTGTTTCCAACTTCTCCTGACACAATTTCGTTTGTGTGTTTGACCTCTGCGGAAACTTTTAATTGAGTTCACTTGGGATTTCAAGAACCACAAGGTCCGGAAAGATAGGTCGAGCATTCAATACTTGAAGCATCTCTTATCAAGACTGTCTTTAATCCTTCTGTGTGTAGCACTATTTTGAGTCAAGTTAAATCTACAGATCCTTAAACCAAATTCATAACCGCGTAAATAAGGTAGAAGAGGAAACAGCTGAAGAGAACTAATTATTCTTTCATCATATATGATTTTTCTTTCGTAAATTGCTACTCAGTTTTAAGAAAAATACAGTTTGTGTCAGAATGATATTCTCCTCTCTTTTACATTACGTTAAAGTTGAGATAGTATTCGTAAATATTGTTGGTCATCATCATCATTAGATTATCATTATGGTTCCTCCGAAATCAGCATGTTCTTCAAGGCGCACCGAGTCCTCTCCATTCACCCTTATTTTAGTTTTAGCGTACAATGTATGTTACTAACATTGTTAAGCACTTCGATTCGTATTCTTCGTGTTCCTCTCTTCTTCAATTATGCCTTCAACTACATTCCTTAGCATACATCTCTGCTTAATCCTAACATTTTTCTTCTTTATTGTCTCTAGAATTTCTTGCTACTTTTTTCAGCACTTTCTCATTATACGTCGTGTTCTGTATCTAACTGTTTTTTCTTCTTCCATTCTTCTCCATGTCCACATAACACAGTACCCCATACAAAACATTGAATCAATGTTTTGCTCAAATTTTCTTTCATCGGTCTAAAGAATAAATTATTCTTGTTAATAAATGCCTCTTTCGTCAATGCGTTTATCACATTCATCTCTTTTCCACTTTTCTTCTCTTTACTTATAATACTTTTCAGATGCTTGAAGCAGGACACTTGTTCTACAATTTACTCTTCCACTTCTGTCCTTGTATTCGTTCCAATTATCATCTCTTTTCCTTCCTTTGCGATTATTTTCATTTAGTTTTCTTCATAGGTTCTCTGTAGTTGTTATAGCATCTGGTTAAATAATGTCTCACTCTTTACAAGAACTATATCATCTGCACTCATTATTAGTCTGCCTGCTTTTAAAATAAGGTAAATGACTAGAAGATTATAAATTATTTTAAAATATAATTTTATTTTACACTTCCCTCTACTCATCTATTTTTTATAATTCTATCATTTGTGTACTCAAGAAATATAATAACTAAAGTTCACCAGAAATCTGCGGAGTTTTCATGTCTTTCAAAGTGTTAAACTTTTCTTTCCAAAACTACCTTTTGAGGATTTTGCCCATAATTTTTCTGTATATATTTTATTCACAATCTATCCGGATAAATTCCACCTCACTGAGGTTTACACCGTTCTTATTCAATATATATAGCAAGAAATGTAGCAAGTAACTGTCCTTCGTTGCTCACTTAGTGAAAACAATACACTATCTCACAAACGAAATGGTTCTGTCCCCACTTCTCGGCAACGTTTTGCCTTCTTTCTCCATGATATGTATCTCGTATGTGCATACGAGTTCTCTTTGTGACTGTCAGTTTACTGTACTTGCTCACTATTTACGACATTTTTTATCTCTGGTATGTGAAGGGTGTATACACTTCGTGTTCATTATGTTTACACCTACTGTCGAGTATTAGTTTACTATATAGAACCTTACTCTAATTACGTGATGATGTATAAATTTTCTAGATTGCGATAGATTAGAGGATTTCTGTACGAGTTTCGCGGTTTTCCTTTAAATTCTAGTTTCAGGTCCTTTTGTTTCTCTAATTCGTCTTAGAATTTACTTTCTCTTTTAATTATTTCCCTTATTTCAATTATTTTTTTTAATCGTTTAATTTTTCGGTTGTAGTAATTCATCTTCTTCATAGTCTTGTTTTCCTGGGATGGTTAGACCCCGCTGATTATTCTGTGGATTTGATTATTGTGTGTTATCTTGATTTAAGTATGTTTATTGCATGCCTTTGTTATGGGGTCAGGTTTCGTTTTGTTCTGTTTTTAAGGAGCACTAATATATATAACATTTTCTCCTGTCGATGACCAGCATGCTCTAGTATACAGTGGATGATATGTCTGGTTACAAATCACTTCTCTTTGATTTTGCGACGGCCATGTTGTATTTCTGTTAATTTGTTTCTCTCTCACGTAGTGGTCTCTGGTAATACCTATCCAGGCTTTGCCTAAAACATTTCGCGGTCTTATGAGGATTAAATATTCAGTTTGGATGTGGAACAGAACGTAAAGTTCGTCGTCCAAGATTCCTAACTAATGTTTAGTTAAATTCTTCTTCGTCAAGCTATAAATGAGAGATTCATTCATATTGATTTTCTTGGTTGTGCCTCTGCCTCTTTTCCTCTTTCTTCCTCTACCCTAGTTGTAGAAGTTATTAGTTGAAGAAGAATATTAATTTATTGTAAGGCTTAGTCTTTGTGAAAGACAGTTTTCCCTTTCACTTTCAGGACGTTACTTTCTTGTTGAACTTTTAGTTCCTGTATTATTTTGTTTTTATAGTTCCTACAGGTCTCCTACATTCTAAGAAATGCTTTGGTACCAAGGACAATATGAGTATTGTTAAGCGATTTTTCAAGAAGTAACGTTGTCGTAACGAAAAATGTGGTCATATTTACGATGTGTGACGTTTCAGTAGTTACAATAAATGTTGATTCAGAATTGTTAATTGAGTATTGTTAAGTTTACCATATTATAACCATATTATCAACAATACTTATTTGTTAGGGCAGAACTAACTATACATTTTTGTTGATTTAACCTTGTTTAAACATTAGTTTCTTGCACATGCGTACATGGTTACCATACTTCTTGTTACGGCATGAACAAAGACAATGGGGGCGCCATAGTTATCGCCACAACAACCTAAAAATGCAAACTTACTGCAAACGTACAAACCTTGACCTTTATGATGGGTTCTTGATGATAATTTGGAAGATGCAGATGATGATCAATATAATAACATTAATATATAAAGATGTGAAGATATTTACGCATGTTTATATTACGTTTTGTAACCGTTTACTTTATGTTGATATATATATGTGGTCAACAGATGACAGCACAGTTTTTACAAAGGAAGATCTTAGACACTGGAGGTTTATTATTGTTTAGCAATCGGGTTATACTTTGCCGAATTAAACATAGGATTATTGTTTTTATATACTGATATACTCGCCTAATCAACTTTTACCTATCCGGGAAAAACACTGTTGCCAAGCAGTAAGAGTACCAGTTTTTTTTATTGAAATTTGTGGAGGACTTAGTGGTTGCCACAAGTCAACATCACCAAGAGGACGAATTGCTGCCTCTTAGGGGAGCCACAGTGGTTCTTATCTCATTCATTTCATTGAGACTGTTTGACGATTAGCTTTCTCATCTTCAAGTGAGTTCCTGTCTTCTGGCTTAGGTCATGCCTCCACCCCGCGAAAACTCGCAGGGGAACAGGGTGACAAAGATCAGCATGGACCACAACTCATCTAAAAGATCAGGAGACGATTTTTATTCTGGCAAACTGAAAGAACAACGTAATCGCTCTAGATCTCCTGTTCAGATTGATCTACTCATGATAACAACGATGCAGACTCATCAGCAATGGATTTTTCTACTGCTGCCAATGACCATCCACCGACCTTCAATTTTCTTCTCACAAATGCTGATCCGAAATTCTCCAATCCAAAGCACGTGTTGATTCAACTTCAAAAATACTATCCACGAGCAAACATGCAGGAAACTGTCTTCACGCGAAATGGAATCCTTATCAAATCACCAGATCCA
The DNA here is from genome assembly GCA_022664845.1 of Lepisma saccharinum. Lineage (NCBI taxonomy): Eukaryota > Metazoa > Arthropoda > Insecta > Zygentoma > Lepismatidae > Lepisma > Lepisma saccharinum. Next base: position 16,211 of record JAGDQP010001634.1, read on the forward strand.
AATCTTGCTCGTACGATCTTAAACAAAGTCTCCTATACCATTTTTGGACCTAACGCCAATCTTCAATCATTAACTCCTACTACAAAAAAGCAACAAGCTCCTCCTCGTAGCTCCCCTACTCTTTCTGTAGTTCTCAAAGGAGTACCACTAACTTATACCGATGACGAAACTATGGATGAACTCCGCTTTGAATGTTATGAAGTCAAACGCGTCATCAGAATTATGTGCAAAGAAGGTCCAACTTACTTAGTTCGAGTTCTGTCTGACTCCAAGGAGACAATTGACGATCTACTTCAAAACGAGGCTTACATCTACAGACGTCGACACCGTGTTGAGCCATCTTGTAAAGCAGCCCCTATACCGCTCATATGAGAACGCTGTCAAGCATATAATTCTCATAACACGAAAGATTGTCCAAACGCACCCATTTGTGGACACTGCAATGAAAATCATGCTACATCAAACTGCACGAATCTTCAAAAGCCTCCCTGCTGTAACACCTGTCACAAAAAACATCCAACGTATAGCTACAAATGTCTTCAGAAGCCAGAACCTATCCCTGAAAAATCAGAACTTACAGTACCTATTCATACCACTGATACTGCTACTGCTCCCACAAATTCATTAAAAGAACCAATCACTGTTGAAGACTTACTCCGTTTCACCACCATTGTACTTCAAAATGTTCATCCTTTTCTCCGTCATCATATACTCACGCAAATAGACATATACAGCTAAACAACTCTTTGGCTTACATCTCTCCGCTACCTACACTGGACCATACGCACACTTCTCCATACAATCGATCTCTCTAAATGACTCAGAATGGCCTGCACTTTAATCATCATGACAGCTACCTTTCTTTTCTTAAACATTCGATCCTTAACAACTCATAAAACAGTCTTTGAACAACTACTAAAGGACGAACACGTTACAGCCTTTGCACTCAATGAAACCTATCTCACCCCTAAGCACCATCCTCGGATTCCTAAATATCAACTTCTGCGTCATGACTGTCCACGGCCATATCTTCGAGTCAACGGAGGCACAGCAATAGTTACTTATCATACTCTACCAGTTCGCCACCATACATTTCCAGCTCCACATAATCTACGAGAACATACCTTCGCCACTTTATATCTTCGATCCAAACCAATCACTTTTTGTACCATTTATGTCGGACCAGGCCATCCTATCCCCTACGCATTCTTTCAATATATTGACAACAATTTCCGCCATTATCTTATTATGGCCGCAAGGGCACCGATTTCTCTGTAACTTTGGGGGGCCCATTCAGATATTTTTATTTGTTCCGGGTGGGGGTCTAAGAAGGCACATATAATACAAATCCAATTCAGGTTTTGCCAAATATTGTATATTCATAAAAAGAACACATATAATAGTATACATATAGTCATTATGATGGCTTCCCCAGGACCAGCTATTATAGAATTTAACAATGCTTGTATAACGTTAAAAAAAATCAGTAAAGCATATTATGTTCTAATTAATAAGAACAAAGTTTCTGCTGTTACTAGAAAATAAACTTAGGAAATAACATAAACTAATGTTAGTCTATGCAGAGCCTCAGAGGAGTTATCCAGCTTTTCCAAATGTGGTTCTCTTTCTGTCCGGCTCACGTTTCCGCCGCGCTACTGCTTTATTTGACATTTATTTTTAATTATCGGTTCTCGATCTCGATAGCCATGGTTCAAGAAGATTCTGTCTCACCTACAGTGTGAAAAAAATATTTGTACAAATTCAACAAGGAGGAAAAGCAGACTTATCACACGCAAAACGTGGTCCATTTCGAAATTTCTTGCTTGTTTATGATAATTTGGATACCTTAGATAGAATGGTATAGAAATAACTAGTACTCGATACACCTACAAGGTAACAGGCAACGAGAGAGTGATAACTACGTAAATTCATGGCTAAAATGTATTTGGACAACCCCATACTACGCTCGAAATAAATGTTCTAGGAATTCTTTTGTGTACAAGAGCACTCTGCGTGGTATATTGAAGCAATCCACACCGTGTCAGTCATAAAGAAGCAGCATGGGGAACAAATTGAATTGAACAACATTGGAATTGCTCACTTTAATTTCAAATTACGTACGGAAGGTAAAAAGGTACTGAGACATAGCCAAGCTTGTTGGAAAACTATCCTCTACCGTTTGATACATCATAAAGAAACATAAAACAGAATAATTATTGGGGATTCGTTCTGGTCAACTAAGGAAACTAACTGCCCAGAATGAAACCTACGTTCTTCATTCTGTGAACAAAACTCAAAGAATTACTGTTAAAGATTTGGTTACTTCACTTGCCTAAGATATGCAAGTTAATGTTACAGATGTGTAGATGTGAACAAAAAAACTGGGATTCAGAAGATGTGTAATCAGAAACAAAACATACATATCAGATGAAAGCAGAAAGAAGTTCTAATTTTTCAAGAAATATTAATATGAGTGCCAAAAATTTGGGGAAAAGATTTTTTTTCTAAGATAAAACTAAGATAAACTTGTATTGTAGCGATGGATATCATCAGGACGTGTGTCGAAAGAAGAATGAAACTTTCAGAAAGCAGAACATTGTTTTAACTGATAAAAATGTTGGAGAGTCTGTTAAGATTTGGGGTTGTGTAATTACTAATAGAATGGACATCTTCTAAATCCCAATTCTTTCAAAGAATTTTGGGTTGTTCAATGAATTACTCACATTAACTTACATACGCTAGGCGAGTGAAGTAGCCAAATCCTTAGCACTAATTCTTTTAGTATTGTTCACAGAATGAAGAATGTAAGTTTTATTTCTGGTAGTTAGTTTTCTTGGTTGGCCAGAAGTGGTTCCGCAATAATTGCTCTGTTTACGTTGCTTTATGATGTATCCAACGGTAAAGCATGACTTTCCAACAAGCTTGGCTTGCCTGACACCGTGTGGATTGCTTCGATACACTAAGTAGAATGCTCTTGTACACAAAAGGATACCTAGAACATTTATTTCGAGAGTAGTATTGGGTTGTCCAAATACTGCTTTTTGCGATGAATGTACGTAGTCGTCACCTTTCGTTGCCTGTTACCTTCCAGGTGTATTGAGTGGTAGTTATTTCTTAAGTATTTAATTTAATTTAATTTCCTTTATTTCAGCAGGCGAGGTTCAGCTAATAGCTGTTCTTCCACCTAACGCTTGTCAGATCATACAAATGAAAACACACAAACAATAATTAAAAAAAAACAAGCAAATACATAATAGAAAAAAAGACCGAATTAAAAAACGTACATGAAAAGAGCCTTAAAACACAATAAAAACATATAAAAGTTAAATATACAATGATAATGCATACATAATCATTGAAAAGAAAAACACGCACACATCTAAGGTATCCAAATTATCATAAAAGGTCAAGAGATTTCTAAATGGTCCATGTTTTACGTGTGATAGTCTGATTTCCTCTTTGTCGAACTTGTCCAAATACTTTTTTTTCCATAGTATATAGTTTCCCTGTCTATATGTTTAATTAGAAACTCAAAATTACTGTATTAACGGCAAACAATAATTGCATCCAAACAGCAGTTTGAAGGATATATTTCCAAGTCTACTTCTACTTTTGTGTGAGTTCTTCTTGTCGCTTATTTTTTTTGTAAAATTTTTCGTTTGTCGCTCTTTTTCTAAAATTATGTTTGTATATATCAAAATCACGATGAATGATCCTTAACCCTCGGAACGCCAAGATAATTTCATCTCACGGAACGTCAAGATGAGTCATTTTCGAAGCATGTATATTTCTCGTATGAAATAAAGTACTTTTTCAAAATCAAGGTATTTTAGAGTATGGGTGTATTCATTGTATAGTATTTATTGCATTGTATTGTATTTATTTATTTTATTTTATTTTTTCAAGTAGATACTACAAAATAACGAAACATACAGAAAAAAACTAATACATATATTAACCTTGCATCCATTTTCATGGCTGCACAAAAATAAAGATACCATGAATCTCTTACTTATTTACACATATAAAGTACGACATATAAAACTATCAGAATCAAACTACCTTCCTCTTTCACTCTCACATGTAAAGCACACCGTATCTGTTATATACTGATTCTTGCAAATGAAGCGATTACATTGCTAAAAGTATGCGGAGTACACAGAATATACTCTTCCATTTACTGACTAATGGACAAAAATAATATTTTGACTGTATGGGTCATTTTTGACCCGATCTTCCCGATCTTATTCCTTTATCGATATTATGCACGAAACTCCAGACACAACACAAGCAATGCACGAATTAACTCCTTTAGCCAGTCGAGGGGATATTATACGTGATGTAATTTATATAAGTACTGTAGCACACAAGTTTCAGGGAGGAAGTTATCAACGAAATAGATTTTCCAAAGGGAGATAAGCTTAGTAGAAGGGGAAAACGAATGACCATGTACTGTTGAAATAGGAGAACTGGCTTCGCCTTATCATTTGGGCCCCCTATTAGGGGACCCCACTTCAACTTTGGGGGAGCCAGGGCCCCCAAAGCTCCCCCGGGATCGGCGCCCTTGTATGGCCGACATCAATATATACAGCCGCACCCAAGCAGATATCATTCAATTTAATAACTACATCTCAAACGTCTTAGCCGCCAAGCTACACGACCTACCATCCCCCTCACGACCTATCAGTAATACTACACCCAATGTCGTTCTTAGCTCAGCTTGTTAAAATATCAACAATCTAAGACTTCTTCCTTCTTTTCGACAGCGACCATACCCCAATATTACTGGATATTTCCAATACTCCAAGGCCGCAATATCATTAGGCACCTATCAAATTCTTAGATTACCATAATGCAAACTGGCCTCAATTCCAAGAAGATCTTACAGAATCACTTCAAGACTTACCTGAACCTGCCACTGAACAAGAACTATATGCTCTCGTTGATCTTCTCACGCACTCACTTGAAATTGCCTCACAAGAAAATATACCTCTCCTCTCTAGTTACCCTCACAAACCCCCTATTCCTCCCCAATACCAAGCCATAATCTCTGCATCTTGACGAGCTTTTAGAGACTTTCAACGCACCCAAAACCCGATTGCATTAGAACAACATAGACGTTGGAATCGCATGGTCCGAAACTACCTTGACGCTTACAAACGCCGTCGTTGGATCTCTACCTGTAACTCACTCTCAACTACATCCTACCAAATTCTGGCAAAAAATTAACCAATTAACCGGACAACGTGACCATACCACCTATCCTATCATCCATAATAACCAACCCCTCCAATCAGATACTGAAAAAGTAAACGCTTTTGCATCCTTCTTTCAAGATATCTTTACCCCTACTGCCTATCCTCCCCATCTCACCCTCACTCCTCTCATCGACAGACTCTCCAATCCACAGTCCCCACACTTACAACCTGGCACACATCACCACCTCGAAAATTCTTCCCTCACTACTCCCATCACACCAGACGTTATTCGCACCACCCTTCAACCAAAACGTAATACCGCTCCAGGTTTCGACAAAATTAATTATAAGCTTATCAAATCCTCCCCTCCTATCCTTTATACACTCCTTGCCTCCATCTACAATTTCATTCTCCGTACTGGATTCTACCCGCCCCAATGGAAAATTTTTAAAAAACACTCCTCTTCATCAAACCTAACAAACCTCCAACTGTTTTATCATCCTACCGTCCCATCCAGTTAACCTCTGTTTTCAGTAAACTCTTCGAACGTATTCTTGTTAGCCGCATGCACTCCCACCTCACCGAACATAACCTTCTCCCTCTCCATCAAGCTGGCTTGCTTCAGACCCCATATTAGCATCTCAGATCAACTCTTACGTCTCACCACCGCCATCACCAATCATTTCAATACTTGTAAACCTTCCTGCCTTTTATTATTTGATCTCGAAAAAGCCTTCGATACAGTTTGGCATCCTGGACTTATCGCTAAGCTCCATCATTATCATCTCCCTAACTCGTTCATCCGTTGTATCCATTCTTTCATTTCCAATCGTATGACCTACATTCATGTCAATAATACTCTATCCCATCCCATCTTTATCCATAGTGGAGTTCCCCAGGGTTCCGTTCTCTCACCCTTACTCTACATCTTATATGTTGCGGACATGCCTCATTTACCACCAAATGTATCACTTTATCAATACGCCGATGATACAGCCTTTTTAACTACCGCTAGAACTATCCAAGAAATAAATCGCACTCTCCAACCTGCCATTGATGCATATACTTCCTGGTGCTCTAAATGGCGACTCAATATCAATTCTCAAAAAACACAAACCCTCATCTTTCTTCCCCCTCGCTGCCGCTCTCGCATCCATCGCAATCCTCTTCTTCTAAATATCCATGTAAACGGCACACTCATCCAACCATCTTCCCAAGTAACATATCTCGGCGTTATCTATGACTCAAAGCTCACCAGGAAACCACAACTACAGAAAATCAAGACTCAAGCTACCAATAGACTTAACCTTATACGGCGGTTAGTGGGTACCACCTGGGGTTTGCACACAGACACAGTCATTACAACCTATAAAGTTTTTCTTAGACCTGCTCTCACCCATGGCCACCTTAGCTGAATCTCTGCTTCAGAAAACCTGTACAACCGACTTGCCATTTCTGAACGTCACGCACTTCGCTTAGCTTACCGAATTAAACTCCCAGCCCCCACCGCTGATCTATACCGCCGCATTACCTTTCCAACCATCATCCAGCACTTAGAATCCCTCCGCACAAAATACATCACCAAGGCCATTGCAGAAGGAAATCCTCTTTTTCTTGACGCTTTTCAACAGGACATTATTCATGACACCCCCTATGATATCAGTACACACCGTTACAACATCTTCTTACACTCTATGATAACACCCTGGACGGCAATGACCCCCAGAAGGCCGAATTCGTCATCTATAGACCATTTCATCTTAGCCCTCATGTATACCCATCACAGCACTAGTGTTTCATCAATGTAGAAATGCAGCGGGCTTCATCTGTTTTTCGTCAGCTCTGTGACGCCCCAGAGCAGAAGATAACACTGCATTTGTCTAACTAACCAACCCTGTGTTTGTGGCGTCTTTTGCATTTCACTCATCATTATTCTATGCCCCAATAGCCCGGCCAACCACAGAACAGTTTTCTTCCCAATTTTCTTCTTTTCTTTTTTACCCATGGATAAACAGATGAAAAAATAAACTAATTGATACCCCAAAGACTAAATAAAAAGATGTCCAAAACTCACTTTGCCCATATAAATAAAGGCAAACCTCAATACTTCTAAATCCCTTACCGAAGAAAGGGTGTACACCTTTCAACGGGTAAACTAAAAGAAAAAAAACTCGCCTAATCCTTTACTCTTTTAGGAGCTGAACATTCTAGTTCAAGCCGACTCCCGAGGCGAAGACTTGTCTCTCAGCGGGAATTTTTTTATTGATTTGCAGGGATATCGTACAATATCAATAGAGGAACCTATTATATCTCGGGTTGATTTATTGTAAATTCAACAATAAAGTATTGTTAGTTAGGGTATGGAAAGCTGTTGCGATCAACCAAAGAAGTATTGTTAAATTAACAAAATATGTTTAACAATAAAAGTTTTGTAAATGCAACTATAAAAAGTATTGATTCTAAAATAACCACATTTTATGGTCCAGTTGACCATAATATCGTTATATCTACTATATCCTTTTTAGGGTGTATGGTTTCCCTGTTGGAACGTCTGGGTGGCGGTATCTACTTGCCTCTCTTGGGTGTTCTCTGCCTTTTGGGACAAGGGGTCTCGCTTCGTTTTTAGTCTTGTTGGTAGCTTGTAGATTTTTCTTCACGAATTCCAGCGCGAAGTCCAAGTGACGCGTTGCACTATTCCCTCGTGGCCTACGAACCAAAGTGGGCTTTTCATTCTTCCAAATTGAATTCCCACTTTTCTTTCAGGGTCATTCCATTGCAAATCATCCGTTTAGAAAAATTGGTTGCATAATCATTTCAGGAAATTTTTATTTTTCGTACGTGGGTTTCTACGTATCTGAATATGTCAGAACCACTTTTGAAAAAAAATAAATGGTATGCTCTTATTTTTCCCAGAGCGAGCATGTTTCCAACATGGCGGATGGCGTTTCTTGTTCCAGTAGACATGTACGGAAACCTGAATATCTCATAAGCCAGAAGAACTAGAGAGCTCAAACAAAAACCGTTGTGTGGGTCCTGAAGCGTACTTTGAAGATGTGGAAGCATCTCTTCTCAAAACGAATTCCTTTATTCCAAAAATGAGGCTGAAATATGAGTAACGAATTGCATACAGTTGAATCTTTAAACAATTTTTGGGGGTGAAGGAATTGAATACAAGGCTGCAACTTTCTGTAATATTTAGATCTACTAACTGACTGCATACTAAAAATCGTGATGTTGAAAGACACCCCTTATTTTCTACGGAGTGCAAACGTTGTTCTACGCTGCAAAATGCCTGATTTTGGGCTAAAATATCTCAAATGTGTCCTCATAAAAAGGTCTGAAATTTGGTGTCAAGGAAGCCTTGTTTGTTCCCAATTCACAGTAAAATTGGCAACTTTTATCTTCAATTGGCTTGGTCAAGATAAAGTATTTTATAAGAGTTAGCATTATGAATTTCAAGTAACAAAGTAATACGAAGCTACATATACACATAAAACCCGCTTGGACTGACGAAACAACTTAGAAATAAACGTTCCAATTTCTACTAGGAGTTGGGCACATAGAAAAAATCCTTGTTACCAAATTTCAGACCTTTTCATGACGACCCATTTGAGATATTGAAGCCCGAAATCCGGCATTTTTCGGTGACATGCCATATTTGAGCCCCCGTAAAAGAAAAGGGAAGTAATTTATCGCTATGGGTTTTGTATGCAGACACCCAATTGGTAGATCTAATCATGACAAAAATCACTGTCTTATATTCAGCTGCTTCACAAAAGAGTGGTGGTTTTAATAAAGATACCAATTTCGCATTTGCATGGCATGACGGAGAAACACTGTCTGCACTGATATTCGAAATAAAATTTGTAATTTGTCCTGTGAGTTGACCACATACAAGGCTTTCTTTACACCAAATTTCATATATATTTTTTTCATGAGGATCGATCTGAGATATTTAATCCCGAAATCTTCCATTTTTCACAAAGGGCCATGTTTGAACACCCGTACAAAATGAGGGTTCAACGTAATTACTTTTCGTGTGCAGATAGATAAGATAAAAACAAAAATAATTGTATGGGCGGTAACAGCACTATCGTGTGCAGACAGTCAGTTAGTAGGCCTAAACATTGTAGAAAATTACTGTTTTATATTTAACTTCTTCACGAAAATAAATTGGTTTAAAATCCAAGTTTAAATAATTCGTTACTTATTTTCAGCCTAATTTTTAGAATAAAGGAATTCATTTTTGAGAAAATGTGCTTCCAGATGTTGAAATTACGCTTCAGGAGCTACACAACGGGTTTTGATTCACCTCTCTAGCTCTTGTGGTTTTTTTTAAAGATATTATGGCTTCTTTACATGTCTACGAGATCAAAAATATGCCGTGCGTCATGTTGGAAACATGGTCGCCCTGGGGGAGAAGTAAACCCATATTTTTTCAAAGATGATTCTTATGTCCTCAGACATGTAGGAAGTCATGTACAGAAGCTAAACATTTTCTGAAATAGTGATGCAACCAGTGTTGAATGATTTGACGTGGAATGGCCCTCCAACTTCGGTACTAATTGCAATCAATGGTAACCTCTTTGCTGACACTTAATTCCGCTCTCCGCAGAATAGCTGTGATGTTATCTTCGAAATTGACTGTTACTTTGATGAACACAATCAAATTTGAGTCAGGTTTCTGGAGTCTTATTAAGGTCTGCTATATTGTATCCTGTTCCTCATCTCCGACTCGTAGTGCTGGACAAGGTGCCATTTGTATAGCTACTTGCGCAGTGTTTTGAAACCTTCTTCTTCTCACATCTCAACCTACAGTTTGGTCTAGAGGGACCATCTTCACCCCTGCTGATTTGCTTGGGGATTCCCGATGGGGTCGACCTTGCTATTTTGCTTCTCTCTTCACCGTTTTCTTGTTGTCTAACCTCCATGTCCAGTAGGTCGTTCGACTCCGGCAGATGTATGGATATTTCTGCTGTAAGTGTGTCCATATTGTACTAAGAAGTACAGATTTTATACCTTATATACAATTTAGTTTTGTACTTAGAAGTACAAGTAGTAACCTGAGCATGTTTCGTTATATAGATCAGGGGGTATAAATAGTTTCAATATACTTACGATTTGCGAGATTGTTTTCCAGTCTTCACTCTATCGACTAAAGTACCATTGGGGGGGGGGGGGAATTCCTGCAACTGACGCTACTGACCTGCTTTTGTTCTGATCGATATAGCTTCCTCTGACTGAAATAGACTCGGGCTACCCTATATAAAACCACAGTTTGCAGTAATAACAATGGCATAAATAATTCCATATTTTCTATAATTCTTTCAAGATAACTGAAACCTTCACGTCGCTGCTTCAGAATAGTAGAGTAACAACCGTTCTCTTTTTCCAAGATTTCTAGAATTATTATACCTTGCACTCTCGGTGTTAAGTGAAACTGAAGTTGGCAGTAAATGTTAGTCAGTGGACAGCCTGTTGGAATTAGTCGTAAGTCTATATTTAAAAATGAACTCGCTAAAAAACCTTTATTTTTTATTTTTATATGGGCCAGTTTAGTAACTTTGGACTTCGGCCCTTCACGATTTGCCTTTAGCTGTTAAGTGTTAAAATCCACACCCATGCCCCAGCCGGGACTCGAACCCGGGACCGTTGAGTCGATAGCCTACCGCCGCAGACCGCTCGACCACCCGGCCGGCTAAATGAACCCGGTAATTTATATATTATGTAAAATATAACAGGAATATGTTTTATACGTCAGTTTTGTTCACATACATTTCTTGAAAGTAATTCGTGTCACTCAGGGGACACACAAGGGAAGGGTCACTCAGATCACCTCGAAACCCTACTTCAAATTTCGTACAGAGGTAGGTCAGCCACAAAGAGCTTACCACACAAAAAATAGCTGCCTTTGAATAAAAGGGTAAAGTTTGGACGCGGACGATCTTATACAATACTAGTCAAAGTACCAGAACTGCTAAATTTCTCGGTTAGAATACGTTTTTTGACAACTTGAAAGCGACAAAACTAGCAGAGAATCAACAGAGCTATCCGATGGGCTACTCCATCAAAATGTGTGGGACTCTGTTTGGGCCCCATAGGGACCAACTTTAATTTTTTAAATGGGAACCCCTATCTTTTATTGCAGATTCCGTATCTATGGAAAAAACTATATCGGAATATGTCCTGCTCAACTGTAGTATGTGAGTCCTGAGCCCTACAGGGCCGAAAAGTAGATTAGTGGTGACAAGTATTAAAAGTTCCCGAACGGATAAATATCTCGGTTAGAATGCGTTCTTTAATTTGAAAGAGACACAAGCTGCGGAAAATCAACAGAGTGGGGCCCTTTGTGGGCCCCAACTTTGAGTTTTTAAATAGGAATCCCCAGTTATTATTATTATTTTTTGCAGATTCTGTATATACGTATAAAATAAATCAGAATATATCCTGCACAGAACTGTATGATGTGAGTTCTTGGCCCTACAGGTCAGAAAGCAGGTTATGGTTAAAAGTTCCGGGAAAGCAAAATATCTAGGTTAGAATACGTTTTTCCTGCATGTAGGTTTATTTATGAAATACGATAGTCGAGTGTACGTTTAACCATCTACTACTTTTATTCATACTTCATAATTCCTAATCCATTATTTATATGAAATACTCTCCGATAGTCATTTGCTCTGCTTGACAAAACTAAGAACTTCTAAATATTTTTAGAATCCACTAGATAACAGTTGTTAAAATTTCTAATTGTACTTTGTAAAGGTGTTTCTCCAGGTGGCGGAAAGGGGAATTCCGACCACATATGGTGGGTATCGGAAATATTCCGGAGCGGTCCAAAACCAGTACTGCTGCCTTGCAGTTAGTGAGGGATCTTTAAAGGCTAAGGGGAAGATAACCCCGAACAAAAATATCATGGTGAGGGGAAGTAGCATCACCATTACCGCTCTGAGGCTGAAGATGATGACACCGGCAAAGCTCAGAGATGGACAGAGAACGACATCTTGAATGTCTGCCTTTACTGCGAGGTCGTAGAGCTGACAAATCTACACCGCTAAAATATGTCAAGAAATAGTAACAGATGGTTCATGAATTCTCCTTGGGTAAAATATTCCGGAGGTAAACTAGTCCCTCATTCGGATCTCCGTGCGGGGACTGCTTCAGGGGCTCCAAGAACAGGATTAAGAAAGACCTTAGAATAGGAACGGGGAACGTACGATCGTTATACCAAACGGGCGCTCTTCAGGTGGCGGCACGCGAGACCGATAAGTACGAGCTAGACATATTAGTGATACAAGAAGTTCGGTAGGAGGCTTAAGATAGTATCCAACAAGGAAGGTACACTTTCTGCTACGGTGGATCACTGTCTCACTATTTCGGAACATAGACATTCACAAATACACATGGGTATCTCCAGACGACAAAATTCATGACCATATCGATCACGTGTTAGTAGACAGACGAAGACACACCAACGTAATAGACGTTAGGTCGTACAGAGAAGCGGAAGGTGACACCGACAGTCAATTAGTGATCACAAAAGTAAGGGAAAAGTTATGCATCGCGAACAGAGAAAGCAAGGAATCAAAACAACTGAAATTCGAAGTGAAACGATTAAATAATCCGAGCATAAGAGCAGATAACCAACTCGAATTCTCAAATAGGTTCGAAATCGTAACCGTCTCGAGTAATAATAATGATGATATTAAAAATGAAATTGATGTAAGTAAGATGTGGGAGTCAATTCGTTAAACAGTTAAGACCGCAGGGAAGAAACGTGTAGGTAAGAAGAGGAAAACAAACCTTGGTTTGATGAAGAATGCTAAGGCATTCATGAGGAATGAAAACAAGCAAGGCAACAATGTCTAAGTAATAAAAACGAAGCAAATACCAACCACTACATTATCGCGAAACGAAACGCCACACGCGGGTTCAGAAACAAAAAGCTAGAATATCTCACACAGAAGATTGAGGAGATAGTGGAAAACGAGAAGACAAATAACATTCGAGATCTATACAAAGGGGTAGACTCTTTAAGAAAAGGTTAGGAATGATTAGAAATGAACGTGGAGATCTTCAGGCGGATCCGACTAAAATTGTCGATGTATGGAAAAGTTATTTCGACAAACTTCTTAATGTACAAAACGGGGAACAAACAGAGAAATTTGAAATCAATACCGCAGAATCGTGGATTCCCGAACCTAGCGAGATCGAGATCGAAATGTCGGTAAAGGAATTTAATAAAATCAAATCACCAGGAATAGACAATATTGCAGCCGAATTAATTTAAGCAGGAGGAACGGCACTAATCAAGGAACTACATAAATTGATAAGTGCTATATGGAGAAAGGAGGAGCTCCCAAAGGAATGGAAAACCTCAATAATAGTTCCAATTTACAAAAAAGGCGATAAATCGGACTGCAATAATTACCGCAGAATCTCGTTACTTCCAACCTGTTACAAAGTATTAAGTAATATTCTGCGACTTTAAAAATTAAAGGGGACAAAAAGGGACTATGATTGAATGGTTTGAATCAACTGTTCGTATACGCTGATGATGTAGATTTAATAGGGGACGATATAGATGCACTACAAAGCAACACCGATATCTCAGTAGAAGCGTGCGATGAGATAGGTTTACAGGTAATAATAGATAAATCAAAATACATTATGTGCTTGTAATAATTTCGTTACATTGTGTATTTGTTTCTCCAGTATTTTGTATTTTACCTTCTCAAAACTGCAACAGAGGAAATTTTTCTTGGGTCTGTGAAAAGTATTTGGGGACAGTGTGTGTATGGTATCATATGCCACCCTCGTCCTGTTGCAGAATACCAGAGTAAACGGAGGGAAAAGGGAGGATGGTGGAAGGGGGAACACAAGTGCATGCATAGTAAAAGAACAAAGGCAGTGAGAAGTGATCGTTGAGCGCTCAAACAAGGGAATCCCATTTTATCAGTGTCTGTGTGTGGATGTGTGGGCAGCATTGTAAATACAAACGAAATTGTATATATATACAGGGTGTTTCAGGACCTCTGGTACAAACTTGGGGAGTTGAACCCTCATATCAAAACAAGAATAAAAGTTAATATGAACATGCGCCCTATCATTCATAGTTTCGGCGCTAGAGGGCCCCCAAAACACCCAAAACTTTATTTCAAGGCGATTTATTTCGAAGACTAATAGCTGTAGAGCTTGCGGACCATCATTTCGTCAAAAAAATCGGACTTGCTCGTTCGGAAAATGCACATTTCATAAGTGATGGGAAAGTGCGTTGGTGATTCCCGAGTGAAATGAGGGATTCCCCAAGAAATCGACAGCGAAATTGGGTCGATCAGAGCGTGTAGAGAATGACTGAATAACAGAGAACAATACTATGTTGATTGAAAGTTGATACCTCACGCAGGTGCAAGATGGAGAAGGAATAAAGAATGTTATGCATGGTTGCATAATAGCAGAATGTATTTAAAGGTAATTTATTTCAAACACTAACAGCTGTAGAGCTTGCAGCACACCGTTTCATCAAAGAAATCAGACTTTCTCGTTCAGAAAATGCACATGTCCGAAGTTATGGGAAAATGCGCAAGGGATTCCCGAGAGAAATTATGCAACCACGCAAAACATTCTTTATTTCTTCCCTATCATGCATCTGCTTGAGGTATCACCTCGGAATCAACCTGATAGGAAATCATCCTCTACTTGCTCTGTTCGACCCACATTCGCTGTGCAATTCTTGAGGAATCCCCCAGTTCAATCGTGGAATCCCTCGCGCACTTTACCGATGCTTCTGACATGTACATTTTCTGAACGAGAAAATCCGATTTCTTTGACGAAACGACGAGCTGCCAGCTCTACATCAATTAGTATTCGAGATAAATCGTCTTGAAATACAGTTTTGGACATCTTTGGGACCCTCTAGCGCCTAAACTACGCATGATAGGGCGCGTGTTCATATGGACTTTTTTTTTCCTTGTTTTGATATGAGGACTCATCTCCCGAAGTTTGTACCAGAGGTCCTGAAACACTCCGTATATACGACGGGCGTTCCATATTGATATACACTTTATTTTTCTTCTTTCAGGGTCCACCATTGAGCTCGTCCTGAAAATTGAAAGGAAGTAGTACTTAGGTCTGCCTTCAGGTGGAAGAACAATACAGAGACGTGTAATCCCTGTACTCTGCAGCACATTTCACCAACAGCTGTAAGTACATCAGCGGACAACATGGAAGGTGATCAGCAAGGACCGCGGTGGACAACGTGGTTTCTGTGGCTGTACAGACAGCGGAAATTCACATGCGATTGGTGGCAGTGTGTGGAGAGTGCGCACGGTCACACAAAACCGTATACAACTGGGTGGACGGCTGGAAAAGTGGCCGCACATCAACGGCGAAGGGAGCCAGTTCTGGAAGGAAAGTGACTGTGACAACACCAGTGAACAGTTCAAGAGTGGAGCGGCTTATTCAGGACAACAGGTGCATCATAATTCACGGAACTGGAGGCGGCCATAGGACATGCCAGAAGCACTCTGTACCGCATAGTGCACGAACACCTTAAGATGGATAAGGTGTCTGCCAGGTGGGTTCCCAAATCCCTGAATGCTGCACAAAGACGTGAGCAGTGATCTTCTGCAACGCTACAGCCAGGGTCCAGAAGGCTTCATGTCCAAACTCGTTACTGGCGACGAGACTTGGCTGCACTACTATGAGCCAAAGACCAAAGCCCAATCAATGCAGTGGCAGCATCAAGGCAGCCCCACGCCAAAGAAGTTCCGTACACAGTCCTCCGTAGGCAAACGCATGGCAACAGTCTTCTGGGACAAGGATGGAATCATACTCATTGACTGGCTGGAACCCGGGACCACAATTAACAGCGACTCATAATTGACAACGCTTCGGAGTCTGAGCCGTGCAATTCAGAGGAAACGACCAGAAAAATGGGCGAAAGGTGTGTTTCTGTAACACGACAACGCTCGTCCCCACACGAGTCGGGCAACCACGACTGCCATTAACGGGCTGGTGTTCCAGGTGCTACCACACCCACCTTATACTCCTGACTTGGCCCCTTCTGATTACCACCTCTTCGGGGCATTGAAGAAACCGCTGCGTGGACATCATTTCGCCGACTTCCAGGAACTGCAAGGCGCTGTCCGGGCGTGGGTGCGACAGACTCCGAAAAAGTGTTTCGCAGAGGGCATAGAGAAGTTGCCACATCGGTGGTGCAAGTGTGTAGTTCTTAATGGAGACTATGTTGAGAAAGTGGATGAATCTGCCGAGGCATAAAGGTTCTTATAAGTGTAAAAAAATAAAGTGTAAATCAATATGGAACGCCCCTCGTAAATCTTCCATCTTTTGTATATATTACGTAATCAATATATATACATATATATATATATATATATATTGGGTCTATCTCCATTTATGTCTTTCATTTAAGTACTCCAGCAGCTTCCGTTGATGGAACACATGGTAACAAGCTGAAACACAGGGAATGAAGGAAATAAAACCATAAGAATTAGGGATGAGGTCATAGAGAAAGTAAACAAATTTAAATACTTGGGAGTATACGTAACCAGCAAAAATGAAATCACAGAAGAAACATAAAGTCGCTTAGTATCGAGGAACGCATGTTTCTATTCAGTCGGAAAACTTCTAACATCGCGATTGATATCAAGGAAATTGAAATCGAACATACACAGAACGGTTATTCTGCCGGTAATACTTTACGGTTGTGAAAGTTGGAGTACGACCCTAGTAGATGAACATAAATTACGTGTATTTGAAAATAAGGTTTTGAGAAAGATATAGGGCCCGAAACGGGACGAGATGACTGGAGAGTGGAGGAGACTGCATAATGAAGAACTCCACGGATTGTATGATTCACCAGATGTTGTAAAAATAATGAAATCGCGACGACTAAAGTGGGCAGGCCATGTAGCTCGAATGGGGAAAAAACGAAAATTATATTCTATCCTGGTTGGAAGGCCTTATGAAGGAGACCATTAGGAAGACGGAGACATCGTTGGGAGGACAATATTAGAAGATATCTTCGAGAAGTAGGTGTTCGTGATGAAAATTGGCTTGTTGTTGCCCAGGATACAATCCAATGACGAACGTTTGTAACTATGGCGATGAACTTGCGAGTTCCATAAACCATAGAGTTAGTTAATAAAATAAGCAATTTTTATAACTGATTTTGTACCAAATCGTACGAGTTTTCATATACCCCAAGACAGTGTTCGTTTTGCTGGTAATAATACCGTGGATTTTTCCTGGTGAGTGAAAATTTCATCCCTGGTTATTGATTTCGAACATCACCCCAACCGGGGATAAAATTTTTGTATTTTCACCAAAAAGGTAGTATTTTGAAAGTTGTCAGCATCCACTAGTTTTAGGATTCCCATTCGTAATTTATAACAAATGCTGTGGAACAACAGCAAAGGAGTAAACGGATGGTGCTGCCACCTCAGGAAAAGTTTGACAGTGATAAACAACCATTATATGAGTGATAAGAAAGAGAGTAAGCTCAAGTATTTTGCTCCATTTTCGATCGATTCTACGAAATTACTAGAAAACCAGAGAAGTGGCTAATATTTTGAGAGACCCGCCCGTCAGATAGCTCTTTTGATTTTCTGAAACATTTGACTCTTTCATTTTTAAATGCATTCTGACTTATTTAGCCGCCCCTGATGTTTTAAATCTTGTCACCATTATCTGCTTTCCGTCTCTTTGGTGCCCATGACTCACTCCTACAGTTTTGAGCAGGACATATTCTGATTTATTTTATCCGTACTATATACAGAATCTGTAATCAAAACTGGGAATTCTCATTTCAAAATTCAAAGTTGGCCTCCACAACGGGCCCCACAGATTTTGATTGGCTAGCTCATCCGATAACTCTGTTGATTTTCCGTAATTTGTGTCTCTTTTAAATTAGAAAGAAAAGAAAATGCATTCTAACCGAGATATTTAGCCGTTCTGGAACTTTCAACACTTCTGACCATTAATTTACTTTCCGGCCCTGAAGGGCCCAGGACTCACATACTACAGTTGAGCAGGACATATTCCGATTTAGATTTTACTGTAGATACAGAATCTGCAATAAAAGATGGGGTTCCCATTTAAAAAATCAAAGTGGATCCCTATGGGGCCCAAACATGGCTCCACATATTTTGATGGAGTAGCCCATCCAATAGCTCTGATTCTCTGCAACCGTTGTCGCTTACAAGTTTAAAAAAAAAAAACGCATTCTAACCGAGATATTTAGCAGTTCTGGAACTTTGACAAGCACTGTATAAGGTCGTCCGCGTCCAAACATTTCCCTTTTATTGAAGGACGTTGCACTTCAAATTGGCAACTAATTTTTTGTGTGGTAATCTCTTTGTGGCTGACCTACCTGTGTGTCTGAAGTAGGATGTTGAGGTGATCTTAGTGACAATTCCCTTGTCAGTGCTAATTTCCTTTAAAAGCAGTTTATCTTAATACAAACAAGACGTGTAATATTGTTGTGTTCCTGCCTGTAAGAAATAGTTTGTAATGAACTTCATAATATATAACTTCTAATTACACAAAGACAAGTTAATATAGTTTTTTTCTTACATCTCCATGATAATTTCCACATCCCCTCAACGAAAATTCTGGGGGAAAGCCTGCTATTACCCATTATTTATATTTGATTTCAAACAACAGGTGGGAGTTTGTTGTATGCAACAAACAAGACGCATTTTATTTAAATTCTCGCAGGGACAAAGCGAGGCATACAAACATAAAAAAAAAAAATTGGGAGTAAATACTTTACTTTGATTTGTTACAATAAGTGAAATGTCGCGGTACAACGGTTGCGAAACACTGACCTATGGCATCAGAAGTTAAAATAAAATATGATACTGACGGCTTATACAACAAATGGCCTCCATGAATTGGTAACAGTATATCATGTAAGATAATAATAAAACATAATTATTTTTTAAAAACTTAACTACTATAGTTGTGGGTGAATGGTAACGCTCGCGGGCTTATAATAAAGAAGATACAGGTTCGATTCCAAGTGGTAACACAAGTGTTTCGGAGCCTAAGTTAAACTGTAGGTCTTTCATTAGGACGACACCTTCATCCGATTGGAAGGCAATGGCAAACTACATTCGGTTCACCTTGCAAAAGCCCTATCTTCGGACAGAACACTCGTCATCGTTATGTCTATAACCTACTTGGAGTTATAATGTGATCACTTCCACACACAAATAAACAGCAGTAGTTCAGTTTATTTTTAACGATCTACATAAATCGACGTGTGATTAAATACACTTGCTTTCTAGAGATACACCAATAGACACTTATGTTAAGAATAGATCGCCTTTATATTTATCTTAAACTTTTCTTGGACAAACCAATAAGAAAATGTAGACTAGATTATACAGATAATGAATTTAGTCACTACAGTTGCTATGATTATTTTAAGATTGAATACACTATTTCCGAATCAGGTATCTGTGCCATTGATCTTTGAAGCACACAATCTTATATAAGAAAGTATTAGTTCACATAGTTGGCACAAGAAAATACTTTCTTGAAATAAAAAAACGCTGGCTCACTCCACCACACAGATTCCAACTATGTGCTCCTTCTAACGACATAAAATAAAATACCACCGCTATCTTTGATTTTTTGCTTGAACTAAATTGGCTTAACTAAACTCAGAGATAGAAAAGAGTCAAATGTATTATCCACTACCGGTACCATAGACCAATCGGAAGTTACCATACAATGAGATTTGCTATCCAAAGAGAATAACGTTGATGATTGAAGATAAAGTATAAATAATTTACAAAATTCGTTATTATTATTATTACAAATCGTTTTACTGGATAGTACAAAGTTGTGCTATAAGAAGTAAAACATCAAAATTGGAATGATAGAAATATATTTGACTTTTTTCGTTAGGAACTCTCGTAAGCAAATAGTTACGTGTTAAGTTAGTCCTTTGTACGTAAATTTTTAATACTCCAGAACTTTCCTTCGTGCAGACGTAGGTAATATACTAACAAGGGAAGTATTTGGGTTCGAACAGGAATTTTTTGATAAGACTTCGTATTATATATTCGTACCCCGATGCTGATAATGCCTGCAAAGTAGTTCGACCGTATAAGGGCTCGTTTGTCCGTTAGAGGCCTTTCAAGTTTGGAACAAAGGGGGGACAGCCGCTGCAATGGCTCCCGCAGTTTCGGTTGGAACAGGCATTTATTCCTCAAAATATCTACATGAACATACCTAACAGTGCTGACGAAGACGGCAAAGCCACTCGAGCGTGTAACAAATAGTTTGGCAGATATAATCCAGTATTTATCTTCACAAATGTAAGTGAGGAGTTTCCACAAATTGAGTAAAACAGAAGGGAGAATCACAATAGCCACACAGGCCAAAAGACACATCAAGGCAACCTTCAAAAGCACACGCCAAAAATGAAACTAATCTCACAAAACTTTATTTCGTGGGGAGGGGGTCCCGGATCCCAGGACCCTTCCTCTACGTATGTCCCTATCCGTAACTGTGAGCAACTTCAAGAACGTAAAATAAAGTGTCATTTGACACCATGTCCATGGAGTGTGATTTTGAAGGTTGTTCTGTGTGGCTATTTTGATTATCACTTCGTAGAAAAGCCTCACTTGCATTTATGAAGACAAGTACTGGCCTATACCTGCCAAACTATTTGTTACACGGTTTTCTGGCGTTGCAGTCTTTGTCAACAGTATGTCCATGCATAGATTCTGAGTAATAAATGACTGTTCGAACCTAAACTGCGGGAGACGTTGCAGCGGCTGCCTTCTACTTGCTACAAACTTTAACCCCTCTAGCGGACAAACCTGGCCCTACACGGTTGAATTACTTTGCAGACATTATCAACTTCGGGGTACGAATGCATATACGAAGTCTTGTAAAAAAAAATCCTGTTCGAACCCAGATATTTCCCTTGTAACTAAACTTCTTCTGCAAATATAAACACAAAAATGCGTATTTTAGCTCCAAATGTTTATTTAAACTTGAAATATGTTTCTCTTTACTAATCTGACAATACATTTTTATATATTAAAAATTTCATTTACATTACTTAATTGTTCCGTGATACGGCTTAGGTAGAGGAATAGTGCAGATTACAACCAACATGACACCATGACAGTTCGGAGAGAAAAGCGTGCTTCAAGAGCATCATCAATCTACTCGTAATTTATATGGTAGACAGCCCGCATTCTTCTTTTCTCTTCCTCCGAGAAAAACCGTGCAAGAGTTGTTGCGATATTATTTCCACTTCAAAGAATTCATTTTGATATGTCCAATATACGAGAAATAACTGCGACTTCCACGAAATGTTCGTATCCTGATCGTTTTCCATAAGGACTTAAAGTGGATCTATCTAATATTACAGCGTTCTAAATATATTTGATGCTATACGTGTTCCAAGTAGCCAAGCTCTGATGGTTAGATATTCCTGGAAACACTGTAGAAATTTTTCCGGAACATTTTTGGAAAAAGCTAGGCAACCATAGCTGCCCGGAAATTTCTAGTAACTAGGCTAATAAAAACAGCCATCATTTAATTTTCAGGATTACTGGCAGCAAGAGAAAAATAGGAGAAATCTGAGCGAGATTTGAACACAGGTTGACCAATCAGAAGTCCAGCGTGTTACCAACTGGGATAAACTGCCAGGCATTTAAAAACACTAGATGCAAACACTGTTGAGCGTCAGAGATGCGTTGCCCGAGGTCCGGAAACAAAAACTAAGTTACTCTCATGACGAAATATTTTATATTTGTCAGTTAGGAATCAAAATCATAATTAATTGAGAATATATTCCATTTCTATAAAATCAAGTTGGTGGTAGCAAACACTTGAACAGCATTAGACGTGTTACAACGATAAAAAAACTTTTTCCTATCTGTGCATATGCATATATCACACTGGAACATAAAACTGAGACTTTCCAATAAGGTAAAAGAAATTACTCTTTTGCTTATTGAAGATTACTTGTGATAAATGGAAGTGTTGATATTTCTCTTAGACATTACGAGTTATATCAAGAAACTTTCTCAAATTTTTTAACGGTGTAATTTGGTAATAACAAATACTTAATATCTACAGTTGTGCTTGTCAAATGTTGTGTAACTGCTTATCTCTAGGCAAGTATTAAATTGAGAAAGAAATTACTTTTGAAAAGTATACTGAATAGTTTCACAAACTCAGCGTTAACACAATGAATCTATTTAAAAAAAAATAAGGCGGTCAGCAAGGAAGGTGATAAATTAATTTTGTTCTCAAGATATATGCACGGTTGTTATGAATTTGGAAAGGAAATAGAAGATTGTTAGAGAAGATGAAACGAGAAATAGAATAAGAAGTATTTGAATATATTTACGATCTTCAGGCAACATTGGTTCAGGTTATAGAAGAAGGAGAGAAGGCCGTAACATTAGTAAGTAAAATAGAGATGAACAGCAAGATTTAACTGTTTAGATAAAACGGTAAAGAAAAGAAAATCAAAAAGAGATTTCCTGAATAAGTAATTTCAGAAGGAGTATGCATATGGAGTATATTGTCATAAACACAGTAAGGAACAGGTATTATATTTAGAATATAGAAGAGAGAATAAAATGCAACATTAGTAGAAGAAGGAAGAGTATGAAGAAGGTTTAGGAGCAACTGCGAGCAGATGGACGCAATGAAAGAATCAAGATATAAAATTTGTACAGGTAAATAAAGAGAAAAGAAGAAGAAAGCAAAACCTGGTATGGAATAGAAAGTATGGCTAAAGCAACTGAAAGAAAAAAAGTATTTAAGCAAGATGTTAGAAGATAATACAGGAATGGAGGTAACAAGATTATTGAGATATCAAGAGGAAAAGGAAACGAAGAAAGATAAGCAGAGAAGAAAAAATAATTATATAGAAATAGTTCTTTAAATACATTGATAAAATGGATGTTTACCAATTCAAAATTTGTTCCTGTTATTGACAAATTGGGTAACTTTTTGGGAGGAATACTGTAGGTTACCACTACTCATTTAAACCGGTAAAAGCAAAATTAGTCAGAACAAACAAGTTGTTGTTAGCCAATAATCCTTAAAGTTACATAAACAATACACAATCATGCATTTATTCTGACCGAATGTAATTGCAAAATTTTATCCCTAACAGGTTAGTTAGTATCAGTTGTACGTAAAATTAGACAGAGCATTCGATTGTTTTATGTTTGATAACTACCAGTCAAACCGGTTAACCTAACCATCTATCATGATTTTTGTAGTTCATGAGTTGCAATGTATCAACGCGCCTCTGTCAGGTTATGAAAAAAGTGTGAACTACTGCATGATTACTTTGAGTGATAAGCACGACGCACGAGATGGGATGGGGTGACATACAGCGGTAGCCTTTTAATACTCACGGGCTGCAAGCAAAACGTTTCAAGGAGCGGTAAGATGCCAGCAAGTTAGAGGTTTATTTGTAGCTCAAAAGATGACAGCAAATCTTCAGATTCTGGTTGCGTGAATAGATCAGAAAAAATGGTTACAACAAGTATTCTGTGAATTCAGGAAATAGGAGGTAAGTAACTAATTAGTATACCCGGAGAGCAACAAATGGCTCCATATATGCGTGGCAAGTTTTGACAATTTTACATTTACCATTGTTGAGTAGTACGTAGCCAAATGCAATGGCGAGACGCTTACAGGATTGGTCTGCCATGGAATGCAAGGATTACACGGGTGTCGTCCTGTTGAACTAGCTGGAGCATAACAGACGTGTAGCAGGTTCATATCTGCTACTTTATAATTTATGCGCAATCAGATATTCATATTTTATTATTTTCTCTCCTCTTTATGATTTTCGTAATTTATTTGTTTCCTCTAATCGATGGATAAGTTTGTGTAAAAATGGACCTAATTTTCTTTTCGCCGACTAGGTGTAATAAATTTTCTGATTGCATTAATCTAACGGCCTTTTTTGTTATCCCACGTGTTTAAAATAAGAACATATTTTAAGATTTATCATTAGTGGGTTTTCCCTCCAAGAATCTTACCTACAATTACTTAATATGTTTTAATGTTAATTTATTCTTTATCATTACTATATTTCTTAAGTTAACCATTTTGTTTAATTTACGTTTCCAAATATCTTTTGAAAAGAAAGAAAGAATGAATTTTCCCTTCAAAATGTAATGACTTACCGATATTGCTTTTCTTGCACGGAGAGTTTTTCGTTTGAAGAGGCGATGCGGTGCGATGCGAGGCGATCAAATCTCCTGGGATTGTGGTGGTTACTTCATTCTGAGAGGACTCCATAAATAAAAGTTGACATTCATGGAGTCAAACCTATGGATAGTTCAGGTAGTATGCTGAATGAATAAATTTCTCCATATGTCAAATCCATGTCTTGGGTATTTAACCAGATGCAAGTGAATGAGAAAATCTGTTGGCTTAGTGAATTTGTTTTTAACGTTGTACTTTTGAGCTACGACGAAGATTTGAAAAGACTTGAAAATCCAAAACTACTAATTTCCAGTTATAAAGAACTTTCATTTCGATATTTAAGCTTCGAGTAAAAAATTCATATTTGTAGATTTATTATTAATTAATATTTGTCTAAATTTTGAAATATGTTTTGACAAAGATTAGTTTTTTTCGTTGGTGTAAGATAGTTTTCGATATGTCACTTTAAGTCAGCCACTGCAGAGACATGGATTTTACGTCCACTTAGCCACCGGATAGTTCCGATTTGGATAAAGTCATTGCTCTCCCCCTTTCTGGTAAACGTTTTCTAATTAATAATGTTTCTCTTTCTTTCCTTTCCTTAGAGAACTTTAAGTTACAGTTGCGAAAACTTTACTTATTTTTCTAACAATTAAAGAGCTCATCTTTTCCGCAGACCGGTGTTAGTTTACTTGTTATACTCCACGAGGGTGCGCTCATGGGGCTTTGTACCCATGATATTTCTGTTTGTTTTCCCGTTCGTTGCTATCACCATGTCACCGGAGCCTGAAACTTGTAATGAAATAATATTTTTGGGCCATTATATTTGCATTTTTCAGCCATATTTATTAAGTCAGTGTACAGAATTAAATGTGGCACACGTATTTGTAAAACTATAACAGATGTTGAATATAGAATTTGTTTTGTAAAATCGTACTGATTTGACACAATGAAACGTTTTTGTACTGAATTGATAAGTATGTTCTGTATGCGTTTTCTTACTAGGAAATTTGACGTTGAAATTAAATAAAATAGAAATTCTCTTTCCTAAGTGCCCCTTCATTGGTTCATAATAACTTTGTTCTTTTGAGCTTAAAGTATTTTTATTATTCTAGCTGTTTTTATTTTCGAAATTTTATTTAATCACTTAACCGTTGACAGTGATCAGATGTTGTTAATGTACAAGGTGTAGCTAAAGACAACAAGAATCTAAAAGTTTCACATATATTTTCTTTGTTGTTACAAACATACAATATTTGTCAACACAAATTATCTTTATTTATGAAGTGAGTTCTGTACTACGAAATATTGGAACTGTTTGGACTGAAGCAAAAATTTCTTGAACATTGTATCAGAAATTCAGTTATTTGCTATGAACTCTTTTGACCTATGGAGTGAGGAAAATATGGACAAGTATAATAGAACAAATTTTCCGCATTCTGTATTACGTTTATTCATCCATGGAAAGGTGATGCTAATGGAAACAAATGTTTGTTAAAACGTTGTTGCTTTATCTACATGAAAGTTAGTTGCAGTAGCAATGCAGGTAGTTAGCTATTTTATAATTAAGTACAAAGATCTTTTGCACTACGATTACCTTCAATATACATTTTACTTTTCATGTGCAAACATTAAAACAAAACCTAAAGAGAGCAATTTCTACATTTTTAAATATTGTTTTATGTTTAATTATTTTGATGGACAAAGCAGATATATAAGTTTCTAGTTCATAGTTAATATTCATACTCAGCGATTTCTAGAATTTTCTTTCGTCTCTTGGATTTTACTCTACCTTGCGTGTGAAAGTGATTTACTTATGTGACTGCAGTGTTGCCTAGGAGGTGGGGCGGATTCATCTGATAGAAAGCTAGCAGGTATTGTTATGATTGGCTTATCAGAATGAGGTTATTTGCAGGTTTGGTAGCCTTTTTAAGTATTGATTTCTGCTGTGATGCTCGCTAAAAACTGTTATTTTTAATTGGGGCTCAATTAGAGTTTATGTGTGCCTCAGTCGGGAAGGAGGTTCGTCGACGTGGTACATTTTTAGTCTCGTTTTAAGGGTGTTCATGGAAAGGTACTTGGTACTTGGATTTAAGCATATTAAGTGCTCTTTTGCTTCCGTAAATTATGGTTAGGTGATGTGGTAGTTGAAAAGGTAATCTGAGTGAGACATGGAGCGTATAATTTCTGTCAGACATCTGGCGACTTTCCCCTAGGTGAGAGCTTGCTCACGGGCTTTACTGTACTTTAGGTCCTCCGAACGTTGCCTTTTAGCTTTCGCTGTGGTAAAACAGTTTTGTTCTTGAAGATATAAATATTAACATTTTGCTATTTCGAGTTATATTTCGGCACTTTACGTCCTCAGCTGGAGTAATGGATAAACTTTATTTTGTTGCATCCAGTGTTCTGGGGATAAACTTTATTTTGTTGCATCTAGTGCTCGCGTTTTAGCTACTCCTACTTTAAGCGTCCTACTCACATTTTGTTATGAAGTTGTCCTTTTTTTTCAGTCTTTGGACTTTCGTTGTAGCATCCGCAGTCGCCCTTTTTTTATCTCTTTCTCTTGCTCTTTTCTTTCTTTTGAGATAAGATTATTTAAGTTTCTTTTAGAAGTTGGGTTTCTTCTTAACACTGCACACTATGCGTTATCTACGTGCGTTACTGAGCTTAATAAATAATTTTATACTTAAGTTAATACAGCTGTCAGTGTTTTACTTTTCTACGATAGACAGCTAGAAGTGTCCATGACTGGTGATGCTGTTTACGAAAGTTCAGCGTTTAATGATGATAGCCTACCACGTTTCGCTGCTATCCACCTTCTGGTCAGAGCAGTACCTCTTGTACTGCTCTCTTAGAGTTTGATCCAGTCAATGATTGCAAATCGTGCGCTGGAGGCTTCGGTTCTCTTTTAAGTGAAGAGAAGTTTTCTTTTCGAACACTACCCAGCCAGGGCAGTCAGTTTTGGTAGCTGTCTGCTGGGTATGTCTGCACCTCGTTGTGTGCATATAACAATAATGGCAACCCAGTCAGGATTTATCAGTGGATAGCTGTCTGCTTGGTGTTCCGTGTCCTTCTGTTTTGACACGTTACACAGGTCATTAATGCTGTTCGGTATTGCGCCACATTAACGCGGTTACATGGTCATCAGACGCAACCGTTCAGGCATGTTGAGTGAGAATGTCACTTTCATTCATGAAACTGCCAAAGCCCACAAGGCCCGCCAGACTAGACAGCTGTTGCAGGGTTTCGAATTTCATCCCCAGTGTGTTTTCCTTTTTTCCCAGTTGAAAGCGCACTTGTCAGGAACACGGTTCTCATCCGACGATGAAGTCAAATGAGCAGGGAAATGATTTCTATCAAGATGGCATCAACAAGTTGGTCCGGCTGCCTTATGAAAGTCTCAATTGCCTTGGCGATTACATGAAAAAATGATGTGTGTGTAGCCTTGGTAGTATACATAATTAATTCATGTCCGATCATACGGTATTTTTTTATTTGTTGTTGTAACATTTTTTCTGATCCACCACGTACTTTGAAAAGGAAACGTAAACTTTATTATCAATTTTGAGCTGTCGAATCTACAAAATAAGCGTTAAATAAATAAATGTATTAACTTCTCAATATACACCAGGTTAATGTATGTTAAACACAATTACAGAAATATATCAAAAGCAAAATTTTATAAAAATGTGGTTAATGCAGCTATGGAATAGCTTTATTTTTCAGATGCTGTATTTTTGTTTCCATTTATTGCTTGCCTCAAATTCAAGATCGAAATTATACTTTTAAAAAAGTCATATAATCTTAGGAATGATAAATTTTCAATTTCTAAACATTTTGCAGGCGCCTTTCCTGTAGTTGAAATTAATCCTAATAGATGACAGTAGACTACATAGTTCTTCAATTTCCTTCTGGGAATATATATAGAGAGGGCACAGATGTTTGTGTTCAAGACTAAAAAACTTGCAGACTTTCCTGCGTTCCAAAGAATGTATAATTCTTCATTTACATCTTCTGTTCTACGCAAAATAGGCAATTAAATACATGTTCAACCGAAACATCTTTTGGTGCAAAGGACTATTATCTTGTAAAGATAATTTAATTATAAAAATAATATTCCTGAGTTTCGAAATAAACGTCAGTATATTGTGAATATCCAATATCATAAAAGTTTCATCACTAAAATCACATTTTCTTGAACATCGAATGCCATTATATTAATTCATAAATCGAAATTCATCGTCTTCAAATTATTAAGTTTCCTAGTAACACAACCATTCACATTGTTTGTATTTTATTTTTCATTGTAGTATAAGAAAAGTTTATAGTATCAAAACAACTAATGATATTTCAATTATAAAATATTGTTGTTATAGAACTTCAGAATTCATCTAATATTGAAGTAAATTGCTTTGAGAGACGTGAAATGAATATATAGTTTTGAGCCCGTCTGTCAGATGTAGTGGCTCTTTTCCAGGGTTCCTCTCTTCAGGAAGTGACTCTGTATAGTATCTAGCTAGAGGCCCTTGTTGCTATCTTCCTCTTTATTATCCCTTGAAAAGTGCTTGCCTAAGGACTTCATTCCTCTAATATGTGATGTAGTTAGGCTTATACGCCTGGTCGATAAATCTAAGTTAAAAACATTTCCTTTACACTCTTTAAGAACAAGATTTTTATTCACAATCATGATACTCTTACGAAAGTCGGTGACATGGCCTCGGAATCTTTTTAAAAAATCTGCAGTTACTCTTAATTCTCACCAGGCGAAAGCCAAGATTGAACTTTTAATGTACCGGGTACATCCTTCTTGGTTCAATTCCTCTTCTCGAAAGTTTAGCTTGTCGTTTCTTTGAATTAGATTAACTTCCTGAACGAGATGGTGACTGCGAACTTCTTTCTTTAATGGAACGGCACTATGCCTTGAATGGTCATGACTTGAATTCTAGATCATGCGCACGGATAGCGAACGTGTTGACCATGTTGCTCTCCGACTGCTCGTTTTGTTTACTGTAGAATAAAATCTCTTAGATTTCAGACGGTCCAAGTAACAGCACCGAAATATGAGCTAAATACTTAAATAAAGAATTTGTCCTAACTTATTTAGGTCCTTGGAATAGTGCACCTATTTTACACATATTCTACACATATATTCTGAAATTCTCTTAGTCGTAGGCTTGGGCTATAGTGCCATTGGATGCAGAAACCTGCAAAGCGTGTTAGGATGATTACGCGCGTTAATGGACGAACGACCCAAACAGCTGTGTGTCAGTTGGACATCGTTTATTGGCAGCAGAATGTTCGTCCGTTTCCGTGCGTATAGTTGCGACCTGCGAATGCGTCCAATTCAGTTTGGATTTATTCGTACGAATAAGTACTTGTACTAGCGTGGAAACTGGAAACTAGAAGAAGATTATACTCTGAAACTAGCGTTCATGGAATAGAAAACAGTCTAATTAATTATCACGTGCGGAAGGTGAGAAAGATATTTTGACAAGAATTTGCACAAGAAATGATCGAATGGAACGTTTTATTAACATTTATTAACTACTGATTCGGGCGAATACTGTGGCACTGGATGAGGAGTATTCGCACAAGTTACGGACGAATAACATTCGTGCCTATTAGTCCGAACACGCAATTCGCAGGTTTCCGCATCGAGTGCACGAGAGGCCTAAGTAATAGGTATATATTGATGCATAGCAAGTATCCAAACACAAATATTGGAAGTTCAAAAAGTTTCACAGTACGGCAATATTGCAGCCATATTTATAATAGATTAAAAATAAGCATTTCATGTATCAGATCGCTATGTTATTTGTTCGAATGTTGCCAAATTATTCAGCATTTTGGGCTTAGATAGAGCTGATTTTGGTATTTTTCGTGAATCTAAGTGTACAAAATGTGTCGGAAAACTTATCTTCCATTACTGGTAATTGAATGGTTCTTGTACACTTAGTTCTTTAGAATTAGGACTTTTAGGAGACATATCTTATACACCTTACAAACACATGTCCTAGTAGTCCTAGACTCGCTCTTTTCTTCGTATAATTTCTTTCCTTATAAAATCTTCCCCCCTGAAAACTTATGTGGCATAAATTGAATTACGATCAAAGCAATTTGAAGGCTGAAGATTTTGCCATATTTAAGACTCTAAGATATTTTAATGAGCCATATTCAAGAATTTCTGAATT
>JAGDQP010001634.1:46836-93138 GCA_022664845.1 Lepisma saccharinum
AATTCTAGATGTAATTTGCCATTTTATTTATATTCCAAAACATTAAGTCTGTAAAGATAAACTACTTTCAGGAAAAGGAAACCGCATCACCGCCTTGAAGCAAATGTATAAAAGAGCTTGTATCTTGCTGTAGAATCACTTATTCTTGGACTTCGGCCGAAACAGTTACCTAGCTCTGGGGGTGAGCAGTTAGTAACTGTAATGAAAGGTGCTAAAGAGAACCTTGTCGTATTTATATGTTCCTTTTGCCCTGGGTTAAGAAATGTTAGTATTGGGGAAGCATAGATTCGTCAAATCGGACGGCTGCATGCCCACTGCATATTAGATAAAGTAGGGGTCGGATTCCTTACTAATAATATATTGCCCTTTCAGGTGGACAAAACCAAATCCCACTCATAGCCGGAAGAATAGAATTCATATAATCTGGGTCTGCTCGCGATAGGGCTATTACATACAATGGCGCCCAGATTACGGGTTCGATTTTGAGCAGATTTTTGGCGAGAATTTGGAGCGGAATCCAGTATCAGGAAAGATTCCAGTTCCAAGAAAACTCCAGGAAAGTCTCGGCTCCAGGAAAAATTCCAACTCCAGAAAGATTTAAGGCTATTCTCGTATCCAAAAGTGGAAAGTGACGAGGATAGAGATGTAAGCCCTGAAGGAGTACCCAGACCAGCGGCATTGGGTGAGATGGTGCCCGTATCAGTAAACGGCAAAAGAAGGCCATAATGATGGAACTAGCAGAGAAGGAAGCTACCAGACCGGAATGGAGTGCGGCCAGAAGGAGGAAGAGGTTACTAAGAAAAAACAAGCTTCCAGCACGCTTCTATTACAAAAATTGCTTGAAAAATTAAACGACCAAGACAAGAAAATAAACATAAAATTTGGTGATATTGCGAGAAATTTAGTGGTGTGGACAAAAAACTCCAGGAGCTAAAAACCAGTCAAAACAAAAACTTCCAGGACCTAAAAACCGATCAATAGAAGAATTCAAGATTCTGAAAATCGATCAAAAGGTACTATCCCGGCATTTTCATTTGTCTGGAAAAACCTTAGCCAGGACGGTCGGCTGCTAGTATCGAACCAAGGACCTCCCGAATATAAAGCCAACGCTCTTCCAATGTATCATCCGTTACCCACAAAATTATGTACTCTTTTTATGTTTTGTTGTCGAATTATAACATCATTACCTTGATGATAAGAAACGTTGTACTAAATATTTACAAATTTGCAAATCTAAGAAAATTAAGAGTACAAATGTACACCTTCGTTACATTTTGATCGACCTATTTCTTAAGAAATTTCATTTCAAAGTCTTCATCATTATTTTTCGTTGAAAACGTCAGCCGATTGTGTTTAGGTGGCTAATCGATGGGAAAGTAATAATGAAGAACGATAATTCTTCGAGTGACACTGACAAAGGACTCTATTAGCGGCATTCTTTGTATACAGCTAATTTCGGATCTAGCGAACTAAAAGCCGGATTTTTATGCTTGAACTTACATTTAAAAGCTCCTTGCTATACTAAGACACAGAAAAAAGGGTCGGTAAGACCTCCCTTAGACCTCCTAGGGCGGTTCAAAGAAAAATTCAAAATTTCACATGACATGATATCATACTGACAATACAAAGAAGACGTATAAGAGCAGGCAGTTTGAATATTTCAGATACCTTAACGTCACTTAATATACTTTAGGCGTTGATATGGAAAAGATCGTAAATGTTAGAGTGAAAGTTCTCAGAAGCCAAAGCCATTTGCAGTTTCGATGAATAATACACTTCCACTTAGCGGCTTCTCTACCAACTTTCTAGAACTCCCCAGGAACTTACAACTGTTTCCATTTTACTGACTATAGCATATACCACTTTTTCCATGCACAATCTAAAATGAGTAAATTTTCCCATTTGCGAACTTTCCATGTGAACGCCTCAATCATAAAAATCTTGATAATTTTGTAGTCTATCTTATGAATGATACGAATTTTACAGAAATTATCCGAACATGAAAAGTAAACTTAACGAAAGAAAACTTCGATACTGAACATTTAGAACAAGATTTTTTTTCATCCTTTCCAAGTTTCTCGTATTGATCTCGAAACCGAGAATACCTTGCTAAAAAGAACATTTTGTATATTTTTCTTTTCACAGCGGTGAAAGAGAAGAAAACCAAACTTGAGTATCTTTGCCTTTGCTCGAGGATCTTAACCGGCTTATATTTCTAATCCTTTGAGAAAATTCTAGGAACCAACATAAGGATCAATGGAAAGCTATCTTTAAGCGTTAGCTGCTAAGGGTTTCTTCACCCAGACAAAACGGAAAACTCTGAGTGCAAGTACACTCTCATGCCTTGTTACACACACTGAAGATCACACGACTAAGAAGACTAAAAATCTCTCGCGAGAAAAGGTAGTATTTCCTCTTTTGTGAAAATGATCGAAAGAAATTAAATCTGACTTAAGAATCAAATATTTTTTTAACATAAAAGAAAACGTGCTTGATAAAATTAACAAACTTTCTATCAGATTATAAAATTGTGTTTTCCTTTTCAAGCTATTTGATATAAAAAGCTAAATATCTTCTTTCTAAATTCTTCTCCTTAGTACACACTATACATAAATAAAACGTCGGTTTTCAGTGTATTTACTGCACAAGATATCACTGTGAAACCAACGGTTGCATTCTAGATCAATATTTTCTTTGTTTTATGTACATGAATAATAAAATAAGATTGCGGAACTCGCAAGTTCATTGTCACAGTAACAAACGTTCGCCATAGGATTCTATCCTGACCAACACCAAGCAAGTTTTCATTTTAAGCACCTACTTCTCGAAGTTCCCTTGCAATATTACCCTCCCAATGACGTATCAGTCTTCCTAATGGTCTCTTTCCCTCCAGCTATTATAATATTCCATTTTCCCTCCATGGCTTGCCCACCTTAGACGTCGCGATTTCATCATTCTTACAACACAAGATGAGTTGTACAGTCCATGTAGTTCTTCATTATGTAGTCTCCTTTCTCTAGTCGTCTCGTCCCATTTCGGCCCATATATCTTTCTCAAGAACTTATTTTTAAACTCAGGTAATTTATGTTCGTTCATCTGCTATGTTCGTACTCGAACTTTCGCAACCGTATAGTTTCACTGGTAGTATATTTACAGAACTGTTATTCCCTATGTTATTTTACTGACGTTGGAACTGTTATTTTATACACCATGCATGGTCACAGCATAGGGTATAAAAGACATACAAATAGGTGAATACAAATGTAGATAGATAGTGCCTACATAAGAGAGAGAGAGAGAGAGAGAGAGAGAGAGAGAGAGAATGTTGGAATTCTCTATTGATCAAACTTAATTCTTATCATCCCGGCAAGTCTAACGTATTTTACCTTCCTTTTTATTCCCCTTTACTTTTTGTCCTTCAAAAATTCAATGTCAAAATATTTTTTTCCTATTACTTTCACCTAGAATCACACACATTAACAAGTCTCTGGGAATGAATGATATATGAGATCAAAATGGTGAGAAGAATCTGATGGAGTTGAAGTATATTGATACATTGTTTTATACCTTCAAGATACGAAATATTCCAGTCAAGATAGATCAATTTTTAGGTGAACCTAGAACAAACTGCAACAGAATTTCTGACAATGTTTTACAGGTGAAAAATATGTGCTGAAAACGATGGAACAAAGTCTACCACTGCAACTTCACTTCATTCATAAATCCAATATGGCGGAAATTAACGAAATGGCGGATTTTCACAGGCTATGTCTATAAGCTTGTTACCTCGTAGAGCCGAAACTACTTGAGCGATTTTAACAAATGAAGTGTCGTTGGCGTCATGTCCATACTGCGTCCTAGACTATATGCAGTCATGAAATAATAAACGCATTATGGCGGAAATCAAGAACATGGCGGGTTTCACCCGCTATATATATAGAGAGAGCGCTCCTGCGTAGCCTAGTCGGGAGCGCGCTCGACTTCAGTGCGAGCGGTCCCTGGTTCGATTCCCGATGGGTGCTTAAAAATTTCGGTGTTGGCCCAGCATCATGAGGATAATTAGGGAGCTGCTGTGAATAAAAGACAGTGGCGATCACAGCGATAACTTCAGCTCTCCTCTCCCAACCCGTCTGGTCAGCGTGGGAGCAGTAGACCAACTTCTCCCTTCTGGGAGAGGCCTCATCCACTAGTGGATTGAATATGGTTGTGATTTATTATATATATATAAGGTGTCCGTACAGTGTGTTTCCACCCCGTGTATCGTCGGAACGACTGGAAATACAAAATAAAATAAAAAATACGTCCTTCATTATTTTAAGGGGCTAACATTTTGAGCTATAAAAGTTCCACTCCGTGTCCCCTAGGGGAAGTAAACGGAGGTCAGGGCCTACTTGAAAATGCCAAATGACAAAAGTGGTCGAGTGATACCTAGTGTCAACGGGTTTGACACAAGAAATAATTTGGGGAACCTTAGAATTTCAAATTGTTCCATATTCCAAACGGCAATAAGATGAATGTTCTAAAACGAAACTTCTATTCTTCACTCAGACAGCAAGATGTCTAGAAGTTACTGTATCTAACTGCTGTTGTCATGATTCTTTTCGAAGTTCTAACATACCCAAAAGTAAGCTGCTATGTTAGTCCCATAGTTTTGTAATGCTAGGAACGAACATTTCAAAACATTTTCTTTCCCTTTAATTTTCTTTATGAGAGTTTGCTGATGAATGTAAATTGTCAATGTTGTGAAGAGGTTTCAAATTGCTGACAATGAGTTTTCCAGCATGTTCATACGTACATATGCCTTAGCCACTAAATAATGTATTTCCAGTTACACTTTGCTGATTAAAGTTTCGGAGATACACGCGTTTACGTTACTTATTTATAGGCTGAACATGTAGAAATTATTTAGTGGTTAAGCCATATGTACGTAGGAACATGCTGGAAAACTTATTGTCAGCAATTTGGAACCTCTTCACAACATTGGCAATTTACATTCATCAGCAAACTCTCATAAAGAAAATTAAAGAGAAAGAAAATGTTTCGAAATGTTCCTAGCATTACAAAACTATGGAACTAACATAGCAGCTTACTTTTGGGTATGTTAGAACTTCGAAAAGAATCATGACAACAACAGTTGATACAGATTTTGCTGAAGAGTAAATTCTAGACCTCTTGTTGTCTTAGTGAAGAATAGTAGTTTCGTTTAGAACTTTCTGGGAATATGGAACAATTTGAAATTTTAAGGTTTCCCCAAATTATTTCTTGTATCAAACCCGTTGACACTAGGAATCACTCGACCACTTTTGTCATTTAACAATTTTACGTAGACCCTGACCTCCGTTTACTCCCCCTAGGGGACACGAAGTGGACCTTCATAGCCAAAACTGTTAGCCCCTTAATATTATTAAGGACGTGCTTTTGCGTTTTCTTATATTCCCAGTCGTTTCGAAGATACACAGGGTGGTAACGAACTTTATGGATACGAAATGTGACCGCCGCCATTTTTGATGGGGTCAACGTAGCGACTTGAAACTTTCGGCAAAATACTTCTTTTGTCGAGATCTTTCAAACGATATATTACTCGACCTCCTTTGCCATTTGAAGTTTTCAAGTACCACAATTTGGGGGGTCTGGGGTAGAACTTTTATATATATATATATATATATATATATATATATATATATATATATATATATATATATATATATATATATATATAAAAATTTGTTACCTCCTAAAGCCTAAAAGAAATCGCGCAAGTTGTTTAAGTTCTACGAGGTAGAAACTTACTTAAATACATAGATAAGCTGTGAAAAATTATTATATGTTATTAATTTCTACCATGTTGTGTTTATTATTTCATAATTGCATATCCTAGGATACATTCTGAATCAAGACGAATTCAACGACATCTCATTTGTTAAAATCGTTCAAATAGTTTAGCCTTTACGAGGTAACAAACTTACATAAATATATAGAAGGTGAAAATCCGCCATGTTGGATTTATTATTTCATAGCCTCATGTAGCCTAGAACACAGCACGGATTAAGATGAATCCAGCGACACCTGATTTGTTGAAATCTCTCAAGTAGTTTAGGCTCTACGAGGTAACAAACTTACAGACATATATAGGTAGCATGTGAAAATCCGCCATTTTGTTAATTTCCGCCATGTTGGAGTTATGAATAGAGTTACAGTGGTAGACTTTGTTCCATTGTTTTCAGAACTACTTTTTCATCTGGAAACCGCTGTCAGAAATTCTGTTGCGGTTTATTCATCCTATTTTTACTGGACTACGTAAAACGAAAAAAAAAATGTTTATCAACGTGATTTGACACAAGCTAACGAGCGAAAATAATAAATATTGAGCGAACAATCAACATGCGCAGCTATATGGCCATATGCACTTGTAATACTAATTGTAAACATGTGAAAATTCTTTTGTGTTCATTGTATGAAAAATAGGAACACAAAAATAAATTTCTTGTGCAATTTTATTAAAGATATAACATTTTTCCACTGTTGTATTCCCCTTCACGTAAGTTTTTATTCTGAGTGACCAACAGGAAAAGCTTTAAATGAAATGAGTTGCTTAATAGGCCAGTCAACAACGTGTCCAGGAAAGATGGATTTTTTTTTTCAGAAAAGTATGCTTAATAGCTTGTTCGTTTTGCACTCCTCGACCCTGCTTTCGCGGCTGTCTTGAGAAAATGGTGCCAAAACAGTTTTTTGTAAAAATCTCGCTTTGAGAACAAATTATAGCAAAAAGTATTTTACCAAAATTGATTTACACAATATTCTCTAAAAGAAAGGTCATTTATATTTTTCTTCTATGATACACCTTTTTAGCGATAGAGGTGCTTATAGTTCTGCAATTGTTTTCCCCAACACCGTTTTGTAACAAAAAAAATCATTGTTTTCTTGTCTGACAACCTAGGATCCACATTTCCTTTTGAAAAATCAATTTAAAAGTTTTAATGAAAGAAATTGTACGGTATATTCAAGTAATAATATTTAGTATTAGTAATCATGTAATAACCTTCTAAGAATTCAGAAAAAACGAATTGAATACATAAGACTTTATTTGAGTGCTATTTTATTTCTGTGTTAATCAAAACGAAAAAATGTTGGAAGGCTGGGATAAATTTTATCTTCTTCAGATAAGTGTCCTTAAAAACGTGTTGGTTTTGCACCCCTCTAACCATTTCTGCTTTGGTCGCCACCTTGGAAAAATTGCACCAGAAAATGTTTCTTATAAATATTTCGCTTTGAAAGCATTTTAGAGCAAAATGTATTATTACAAAAATTGATCCACAAAATTCTCTACGAGAAAGGTTATTTCTAATTTTCCTGTAGAATGTACCATTTAGGCGCTAGAAATGCTCGTAGTTTGCAATTTTCATTCTGTAACATCAAAACTCATTGTTAATTTTCTTGTTCGAAAACTTATTTTCTTTTGAAGCACTAATTCTAAACGTCTTAAGGAATTAGAAATGAAAAGAAATTTTATGTTCAAGTCGTAATATCTTTAATAATAATAATAATAATAATAAATCACAGCCATATACAATCCATTACTGGATAAGGCCTCGCCCCGCAGGGAGGAGATTGGTCTACCGCTCCCACGCTGACCAGACGGGTTGCGAGAAGAGAGCCTAAGCTTTAATTGTGATTGCCGCAATATCTTATTTATAGCAGCTTCCCAATTGCATCACGATGTTGGGTGGGCACCGTTCCAGACCCACACGCTTTGGAAAAAATCCTCAGCAACGCCGGGAATCCAACCCGGGACATAATCTTCTAAGAATTTATAGAAAGAAAATGAAAATTTAAGACTTTATTTTGAGTGCTGTTCTATTTCTATGTGAATCAAAATCATTTTCTTATGGTTTTAATCTACTGATGCTGCTGAGAAGAATTCTTTTAGTTACATACTAACAGGAACATTACAACCTTCCTCTTCAGGAACAATATCAAAATTGGAGCACGATAGTCAATTGCAATGTTTACAGGTCACGGACCACTTTAATCCTTTAATCCAGCTTTCCTAAAGCTTCCTTTGTCCTTTGTGCAGCCTCTACGACACCTTCATGATATACGTAGAAAAGGCTTTGCAGGTGCAAGTTCTTCATCTGGTACGATATGAATGAGGCAATTCTTTATAACTTTCCAAACGTACTTCGTCGGTGGAAAGCTATTTAATTCATTTCTGTACTTAATGATATGTTGTAAAGTGTAAACGATGATACTAAAAACCAGATTGAATTTACATTTGCTCAACGCTTTCTTCAAAGAATATACCTGAAATATTGAAGGGGTTCACTCTCATTGCCATCAGACTTGAAGAGTGAGCATATTCTCGTTTGGCTTCAGCAATCTTCCAAGACTTAAGGATAATCTAAAGCAACGATTTCCAGCAAAAGATGGCAACGCTATCTCCGTATATGTCTAATGCATTCTTATCGTTGCACGAAATTTCGTTGCTGCTCCTATAAATTCAAACCTAGAGAGTTCAGAGCATGATCAATGCCGATTTCTTATTTTCGTTTTCCTTCATTGTTGACATCGCTTCATTGTTGTTGTGAATATCGAAACCTATAAGAATGAAACTCTTTCAACAATGAACCAAAAAGAAAATTAAAAATCGCCATCGATCGTGCTCTTGAATTGGTTATGAACTTTCTTCCCTGAAAGTTTGAACTCTCTAGGCTTGAATTTGTAGGAGCGGCAGTGAAATTTCGTGTAACAGTGAAAATACATTAAACATATACGGAGGTAGTGCTGCCATCTTTTGTCGGAGATCGTTGCTTTAGATTATCCTTAACGAGAGCAACATTTTTACTTGTATACTTTTCTCTAATTTACCATATTTCACTGTAGTAGGATCAACACAACTGAATGTATGTTGAAAAATAATGTTCTGCTCAAGAATTATATTCGTCTCAGCAGTTGAGCTGTATTTCATGGAACTTTATGAATTTTGATATTCAAGATGTTTGTTTCTAATCCAGCTAAACAAGTGAGAGGATGCTGTTGGCTATTGATGTTTCTCTCTGTTTATTAACCTGTATTACACTGAAGCCCTCTTTCAACAATATATCTCTCAGCAGTGTGATAATTCGGCTCCTGTTCCTTTGATTTGAAATAAATCTATTTTGCTATATTGTAGCATACATCATTTCCTAAAATATTATCGCTGTCTAGGAGTGTGAAAATATTATCGCTGTCTATGAGTGTGCCAGTTGATAAGATATCCAGCGGCTTTAGTACTTTTGATTGTCATACTTTCCGGCTATCCATCAAAGATAATTATGGTATAATAGTACGTCCGTGATATCAAGCTTTGTGTCGCTGTTACGTGCATAGGAATTATGTTTAGAGGGCTATAAACATATCTAGGATGGGAGCTAAAGACAGGAGAGAAACATATTGAGAATTAAACTTGTTACTTCATATCTCTGAAATCGCCATAGGTTGTCTTGACTGGAGAACTTCTGCATCATTTTCTGTGTAAACTTCTCAACATTTTTCAGTTTCCTTATTTAATATTTTCATTTTAATACTAATTAAAAGTGAAATTATTTTCTTTTACGTCAACGCAACATTATAAAAGGGAAACAATGGCCTGGAGTAATATTTTGGTCACAGACGATTCAAATAACCTGCTCGTTTATATGTAGCAAAGAAGAAATATGTTAATTTTAATTCTATAAAAGGAAA
The DNA here is from genome assembly GCA_022664845.1 of Lepisma saccharinum. Classification (NCBI taxonomy): domain Eukaryota; kingdom Metazoa; phylum Arthropoda; class Insecta; order Zygentoma; family Lepismatidae; genus Lepisma; species Lepisma saccharinum. Next base: position 56,557 of record JAGDQP010001634.1, read on the forward strand.
ACAACTACAAAACAATATATAAGAAAAGTTTTGTTGACTTTGATGACACAGAATGGCGCACGGAAAAATTACAAAAATTACAAGCACCTCTAGCCCTTAACCAGTGCATCTTAGAAGAAAAATAGAATTAACCTCTCTTGTAGATAATTTTGTGTAGATCAAGTTTTATAATAACACATTTTGCTCTAAATTGCTTTTAAGGCAAAATAGTAACTGTGTTCTGGTGCCATTTTTCATTTTTCGAAGATGGCGACCAAAACAGGACTGGTAGAGAGGTGAAAAACTAACATGTTATTAAGGACATTTTTCTGAAGAAATTAAAATTTGTTCCAGTTTTCCACATTTTTTTTCTCGTTTTGATTTACACAAATAAAACAGCACTCAAAAGAAAATCTTACGTTCATTTCGTTTCTATAAATTCTTACAAGGCTATTGCATGATTACTAATACATATACTGAATATTATTATTTGAATATACAATTTATTTTATTAAGACGTTTATAAATGACGTTTTAAAACGAAATATGGAGACTAAGTTGTCAGATAAGAAACTTAACCTTTCTTTTAGTTGTGTAGTTCAATTTTTGACATAATATATTTTGCTCTAAAATGCGTTTCAAGTTATATATTTACAAAACTTCTGTTTTATGCGCAATTTATTGACCCCTTTAACATCGCTTATTGAGTGGTCTATAGAGAGTGATTGTGTGTACATGAAATGGAATTAACGCCCTACACCATTTCAACTCAATCACTGAAAGCTCTCCTTTATAGTTCTCAATGTTATTAATTTCAAATTAATGCTCCGGTCGGTCTTTAAACTAGGCGTAATTGCAGAAAGTTGACTTCACAGCATTCACTTCGAGCAGGGATCAAGAATAACTTGACGAAAGAGCAAGACGAACCTACATCTGCTGAGTTTCTGAATTTCCAAGATTAACCATTTCTAATGCTGTTCTGCGACCCTGCTCCCACTATAAGTGGCAGGAAAATAGCTCTGTTGGGACTTACATTAAGTAACCAATTCATTAAATACAATATATTCTCAACATAGTTCAGAAGTATACTCTACATTTGGACACATAAAATTTTGCCAAAACAATACAGAATAACATAACATTACCTTTCAGTTGTTGAGCATTGCCAGCTAACTTTCACATAATAACCTGAACGTATTTATAATGTTTATATTTTCATGTGTACTTTTAATTGGAGACGTGTGCATAGAAATTTGGGGTAACAATATATTTTCCATAAGGAAGCAAAGTTTCCAACGAACTGAACAGAACTATTGTCCAATTCTTCTGTAGCAATTTTGAGTGAAGTTGGATAAGAAGATGATTCCCTTAATCGCTTTTCTGACTCGGGGATAATAGGATCTAGCCCCTATTTAGAATCAAACGCTACACGACTCGCTATTATTGATGTATTAGCGATGGTAGCGCACGGTGCCTCAGGGGAAGAGTGCAATCAACTAAGAATCATTGTTAGGTAGCAAAAAAACACTACGCTCACTCGAAAACATAGAATGCTAAGATAAATGGAAAAATAAATAAATGTAAAATTGCCCCTAGTTCGCATATGTAAGTACTCATCTATAGTACTGTATGTACTAAATAAATGAATAAACTAAAATTACGCTGACATTGTTCTCTGTAATACTGAAACCTGGAGGTACAGGGACTTCTCGGACACCCTGTATAGAATCTATGTTATTATATTCGCGTTCGTAGAAGTTTTATTCTATATTATTTCGTGGTATTGATGAAACTTTTTATTGGCGAAACATCCAGTAATTCAAGCTGAACTAGAGAACGCTATATTCAAATGAGAAAGAAAATGTCAGGGTATTTTTATTCAAGGCTGTATAAGTTTTTTATGATAAAGTGTTCAAATAACGTGTAACTCAAGTTGAATCAAAATGAAATTGTAATAACAAAATAATTCTTGTGTTATTATTTGCATCTGAAAAACCATTCAGTGTATGTACTTCAGAAAAGGGAATAAGTTTCCGCAGTATTGAAAGAATTTGTTGGTTGTTATTTCCTATTTTGTTTTAAGTTGAATTCTTCCACAACGTAGTTATTAATCTAATTAAACTTTTATAACTTTTTTCAGAAAAAGACCATTTAGTTTATACTTTTTCTCCTTTCATAGTTAGTTCTTGTTATGAGTTTTGTCTTCTGTTCTGCTTTTTGCAGCATATTCGTTATTTTAGTGATTCTATTCTGTTTTCGTCCATCTCTCTCCTTTTCCTTCAGTCCAATCAACAACAACTCCAGTTTTCTTGAGAACTTTTCTTATTGAGATTAATTGGATCTTAGCTGACTTTAGGTGGAAAGAAAATGTGTACAAGTTATCCTTCCTTTTGGTGACAGTAACTTGATGATTGTGAATCAGAGGAGGAGCGAAAGGAAATATGATGTAAGAAAACGAAAAAAAGTACACATAAAAATAGAGAAGAAAGGGCGAAAACTAGAAAATGAGAACATCTACAAATTGCTTTTGTCTTTCTTTGGTTCAACAAAATATAAAATTTAAGAGAGAACATGTATATAAGAAAAGAAAAGAAGAATTTGACCTACTTATAGAATTCGGTCCAATATTATTGATGTTTCAGGTGATTGACATATATTGATCGCATTAAATTATTTTTTTTAAAATATGCTTCCAGTATGTTATGATTCCTTTCTGCTAAATTTAATGTCGCGGTTCAAAAAGTGTATCGAGGCAATGTCATCTTCAAGACAAACAGAATATAAAAGAAAGAGAAAGCAAAAAGAACAAAAGGAATTTAAAGAAAATGTTCTCTGCAGTTCTGTTGAATTTATTTAAGGCCTTTAGAGACATATCAGGCACAGGTCGTCTGCAGATCTATCTTGATATATATGAACCACACAGTTACATTTGCAACTCCGACAAAAATAAATACCGATATTTTTCAGCTGATATGTTACTATTATGCAAGGTGGGAAAATAATAATATCACTTCTTTCTTGCAGGATATTTTTATTTTGCTTCGTACAGGATATACGCGGTGCTTTCCAAAACTCTTCGGACAGCGTTCGTCATTTGTTAAGCATTGCAACACGTTTCAGCGCTGACATACCTAACGAATCAGGGAGGGAAGCGACTTGTTGCTACGCAGAATAGTGATATAATCTCAGCTGTAACGATTTTTTATGTTGTGTGGCACATGTTTTTATTCTTAAAGAATAATGGTGTACGTGCACACATCAAATTTGGTGCGAATCTCCGTACAAACGCTGTGGAGACAATGCCAATGATGTTACAAGAGTTAGGTGAACCGTGAACTATTGTTTATAAGTATGATTCTGAAACAAATCGATAATAATCTGTATAGAAAAGCCCGAGCGAAGGTCAGGCAGTTGAGGAACACAGTGAAGAACATGTTCAGGCCGCAAGATGTGAGCTAGGCTCACGCTTAAACTTAACGCTGTAGATCACCCCCGCCATCTTGGTACGCACCTCCCATTAATTTACACGGGAATTGTTTTACTCATTTTATGCCTCTCGGATGTAGAATATTTAAGTTCTGCTTTCACAAAATTTGTCTTGGTGGTTATTTTGACTCTTGTATAGTTTTGGTTTGTGAAGTTTCTCCAAATATATAATTATAATGTATTATTAATAGTTTGCTATATAAATCACAATATGTTAACGGGAAATTATACTGTTCCTGTGTAAAATATTGCATTTCTATAAAGTAGCATGAGTAAAAGAGAACATGACGATAAACTGGGCGAAAACAGAAGTTAAAACTATACTCGTGAAAAGTATAAGACGAGTAAAACAATTCCCATGTTAATCAATGGAAAGTGCGTACCAAGATGGCGGGGGTGATCTACAGCCTTAAGTTATGACAATTACCTCACTCAAGCTCACGCTCATCTTCTGAACTACGTTATGTTCTCTTAATATGTGTCAGCAAAAGAGCCTAATTTCAATATCCAAGCATGAGTACACTTCATATTTCTACTTAGAACACATTAAAGCTCTCATGAAAATAGCACAGAAGTCACTGCAATTTCACCTTTAGAAGAGAAAATAACAACTGCACTGATTTTTTTTTTATGTGGGGAAGGGGGAAAACGAAACACAATTAACAAAATGTTACAAAAGTGGGGAATGTTTTATACAACTTTTTCCCCTATCGAAACACCATGACGCGGTTTTGGTTACAACATGAAATGACAGCGGAAAGAGATAATACTAATTGCATTTACTGTACATATAATTAATCTTCTTTTCCACTATGCAATACCGAATATGACATATACGAACGAGAATTTCTCTTCCACTAATTTTGAACGAAGATAGCAGATATGTGGAAACATTTCACTCATTTATAGATATTTTTGTACTTCTATTTACATTTTATAACCCCGAAAGAGTTTTAATACACGAGAAATATATATATATATATATATATATATATATATATATATATATATATAATAAAACATATAACATTGAATCTTCCAATAATGTACACGTATATAGTACATATTAATTTCATTTCTTTTGTTTTCATTGTTTTAACTCTCGTTAAATGTTCTTCAGTTTCTTGATAAACCATATCGTTTTTATCCTTGTCGCCTGGTGGTTATTAGCCTTCAAAATCATCTCGTCATGTCGATATCTATCAGTCACCGATTTTTTTTTCATATTAAATTGAAATTTTAGCAACACCACTCATGTTACTTAGCATTATAAACAATGTTACATAGAATATCAACTATATAACATCGAATGTGGATATTGTTATATATAATCACAAACTGTCCATTAAATAAAATAATAATTCTTTTTAAAATTTATAATTTCGCGGCTTGAAATCACAATGGTGTAAGCAGTGCTGTATTTAGAAAAATATTTTTTCCCGGGACGGTGCAACTATAAACCCATAAATTACTTTTAAAAAAAAACATTGTTAGTAAATTTTACAATAGCAAAAAGGATAACCTTACAAGTCATTGACTTAGGTGCGGTTAAACTATGATTTATTTATGTACGGGGGATATATAAAAGGCAGCCTAACGATCTTCATTATAAAGAATTAAAGCAAAAACGGAATTATCTAATGCTTTAGCATACTATGACTTGGGGTAGTATCGAAAAGGCATCCCGGAAGGAAATGAAAATCATATGTTCTGGATTACATTATGTATAAATATTGTGTTCAACGGTTTTACTGAAGCAAATACAGCTAGGAAATTAAGAATTGTTACTGTTTTATGTATTTTGATTATATTAACTATGAGATGTAAAATTCAAACCGGAACATTACGTAAGCTACGAGATGAAGTGGCAAAGTAAAGATATTGTATACGATCTAATTAAACTACGTAATGTATATAATTAAATGATGTACTGCCTAATATAAAACCTATACACAAGAATAATCTACAGGCAGAGTTGAGAAATTGTAATTCGATAAATCCGATAATCTGCTCAGAATCAATTTCTCTCTTTTCGCTAGAGTTCTTTGTTTTGCATTTGCTCGAAATTTATGTATAATGATGCTCGGTAGAGGTCGATCGAAAATGCTATGAATGTCATATCTAGGAACCGTAAATACAAATTAAAATCATGAATGGAAGTTAATGTAAAACTGCAATTATATAAATTTTGTATCTAATCAAGATGAAGCAGAAAATGTTTTAAGTAAGAATCAAGTTATGATTTATGTATCCGAGGTTATAGAACCGAGATATTAATTACACAAATCTATGTAAAATATTGTTACTGGCTACCTTGACAGAGACTTATAAGAATTTAAACATGTTTTATTAAATTAAATTGCTTCAAGCAACAGTACCAAGTTTCTTATTTCGACGCTCTACTTAACTTCTCGTTACTCTAGGCCAGGTTTATAAAACTGGGTGTCGCCTCACCCGTTGTGCACAAGCCCGGGTTCCCCCAAGTAGGCACTTCAGATAATGACGTCATTGGAACAAAGATTACAAGCCCTGATCGTCGTAGTAAGAGTCTCATGCTAGATTGAACAGCCGGATATTAAATATTGGAAAACATATCGTCTTTTACTGAATTAGATATCGTTTACAACCAATGTGTCTTTTAACGTGAAGCATGTGATTTAAGAGCGACATAGCAATGGCTAAAACACGCGTAACCAATACTAAATACTTAAGAATGGTTGCTAGTGCTGAATTATTATTTGAAAAAACAAATATATTATATAGTTAATATAATTTGTTACGACAAGAATACAAGATCATGATGTTACTAACAGTTCAGATTAAACTTGTTGTCAAAATGTATTTCGAAAACACTTATTAATTATTCGGGACTCCATTCCGGTGTATTTCGGCCCAATTTTATCACTGAGTGTAAGCCATCAACTACGATATTTTTTTTTTTTTCATTTAGAAGATAGAAAGACACATACATTAATCGTGTACCTTATTTTACCTTCAAAGCACAAGGTCTTCCAAGAATATTACATTAAGTTCCTCAGTGAACGTAGAATGTCCTCGAATCCTAAGATCGAAAGCGTAGAGATCAAGAAAGGATATTCTTCTCGTATATTTCAATGAATATTAAAAGAATATTCTAAGTTGGAATTTCTAGGATAACCCAAAGATAGTCTGGAAATATCCCCCAATGGACAAATATTCTCAACGTAATTGCAGAATATAGCTAGAATTGGATGTCCCCGTGCCTAGGATATCCCTAAAATATTAGTGATGAATTAGGCAGTTCAAATTTGATGCGTGTCTGAGAATTTATATATATATATTAAAAAAAAAGGCTATATCTGTATTCACTAGCATTGACTCACACCACTTCGACATATACAAAAAAATCACATAATGCATGAGCAGAGGCTGATAAAATAAAAGTACTTGAGCTTAAATTAGACGAAAATCGGGTCATGGTAAACCATTTGTCAATAACAAAAGTGGGGGGAACAAATGCATAATTCAGCAAAATTCTCTTCCTCTCCCTAATCTCTCTCTACCGATGCATGCATGAAAGAAAGAGATTGTCATTTGTTTCTTCCAATGGCCTTGACTTCTGACAATTATTATCAAGCCTATTTCCACAATGAACTGTATCGCTATGTATCAGAAATCATTCACTTGGCTAAGTCCTGTCATGTTCACTCACACCGTTCTAATCCTTACATGCATAAGTCACGCAGATGCGGCATTTGTCTACCTAGTCCAATGAACATTAGAGAGTCAAATGACCCGAGACAGAGCGACTTTCCCGAGTCAAGTTCTCTCTGAACGCCGCATATGACTGTTTCATGCTGGTAGGGAAAGGTATGGACATTTGTCTCGGATAAGTTAACTTGTTCAATTGCCATAAATTACACGGACTGCTGCAGTGTGGCACTAGAGGTGGTCAACATTGTTCTGAGAAAGAAAAAAAATGTAATGGACACGCAAGCGTTTTTGGTGGTAAATACACGCGATGCTTTTGCAGTATTCTCTATAGAATGTAATGACTAGCATAGTTCATTGTTAGCACAAGTTAGTGGACTCATCGATAATCATTAGCGTCCTATGACAGCTTGAAATTTTGTTGTGGATGAGCTTGTAAGCGGGGAATGGAGAAAAGCCAGCATATGTTGTGAGCATGAGATGAATCTGCCCCTTTGTCACTTTGCCAAGTGCTACTCTGCCACATGACAACTGCTGGATATTGCAGTCGTAAGCCAATTGCCACTGAATTATATATATTTCTTTTAATTTGGTATATTGTTATTGTTGTTTTGATTAGAGTTTCATATGTGGTAGTGTGCACTAATCACCATTAATATTCTATCAAAAGTGGCAGATCCTCCAATCTTCAACATTCATCCCGAAACTGAGTTTTCCTTTTGTTTCACGTATGATTTATTTTCCTTAATGTTTTCAAGAAGTTGTATTTAGACCTATCTTCTTACTCCTTTTCATTACAGCATACCCCTTAATTACATTCTTCAGTATACAATTTCTGAGTGAAACTGTCCTAACCAGCCTCTATTTCTCTTCCTTACTGTTTTCAGTATTGTTCTTTTCTCGTATGTTTTCTTTAGCATTTCACCAGTTTGTATTTTCCATGTTCGTCTATTTCTTCATATTCATGTTCTTATTTCGAAAGTTTCCCATTTTCTTTGATCACTTTCTCGTAGAGTCCACGTTATGGCTTTTAGACATCTAAGGCCCAGGCTGGGATAAGGGAGGGGAAAGGATTCGTGAAGGTATCGGTCAGGGTCTATGTTAAAGGTGCCATCTGCTGTGACTGAGGAAACATCCTGGAAAAAATTCAGTCAGGATGGTCTGCCGCTGGGATCGAACCCATGATCTCCCGAATATTACACCAAATCTCTACAACTGAGCTACGGTGGCTCGGTCTTAGTTTGCGTTAAAGTCAAACATTACCGTAGATCAATCTACGGTAAGCACCAGTTAAACACCATTTCCTTAGTCAGAATATCATGTATTGAGATCAAGGCTCTGACACATCACTATAGGTATACAAAGGTTCCATAAATCATATAACATTTAGACATATACTTCAATATGATGGAATTAATCTTACTTTATCGGAAATACAAGTCCTTACTGATGTCGGACTAAATTCAATGACACATCCGAATCTTCCCTGAATCGCTATACTAATTCGCCATCACAATATCTTCAGATATTCTAACAGTGTATGATATATAAATTCTTCTTTTCTTTTTTTATATACTGTCCTCTCTCAAATCTTATTTTATGTTGAACCAAGGAAAAACAAAAGCAATTTGTACATGTTCTCATTTTCTTGTTTACACGCTTTCTTCTCTATTTTTATGTGTATGTTTTTCGTTTTCTTACATCATATTTCCTTTCGCTCCTCTGATTCACAATCATCAAGTTACTGTCACCAAAAGGAAAGGAAACTTGTAGACAGTTTCTTTCCACCTAAAGTCAGCTAAGATCCAATTAATCTCAAAAAGAAAAGTTCCGAAGAAAACTGGAGAAGTTGTTGATTGGACTGAAGGAAAAGGAGACAGATAGACGAAAACAGAATAAGACCACTAAAATAACGAATATGCTGCAAAACGCAGAACAGAAGACAAAACTCATAACAAGAGCTAACTATGAAAAGAGAAAAAGTAAATTAAAGGGTCTTTTTCTGAAAAAGTTATACAAGTTTAATGAAATTAATAACTACGTTGTGGAAGAATTCAACCTAAAACAACATAAAAAAATAACAACCAACAAAGTCTTTCAATACTGCGGAAACTTATTCTCTTTTTTTGAAGTACATACACTGAAGGGTTTTTCAGATGCAAATAATAACACAAGAATTATTTTGATATTACAATTTCATTTCGATTCAACTTTAGTTACATGTTATTTGAACACTTTATCATAAAAACTTATATAACCTTGAATAAGAATACCCTGACATTTTGTTCTTATTCGAATATAGCGTTCTCTAGTTCACCTTCAATTACTGGATGTTTCATCAATAAGAAGTTTCTTCAATGGCACGCAATAATATAGAATAAAACTTCTACGAACGCGGATATAATAACATAGATTCTATACAGGGTGTCCGAGAAGTTCATGTACTTCTAGGTTTCAGTATTACAGAGAGCAATGTCAGTGTAATTTTAGTTTATTCATTTATTTAGTACATACAGTACTATAGATGAGTACTTACATATACGAACTAGGGGCAATTTTACATTTATTTATTTTTTCATTCATCTATTTTTTCAAAGCATTCTATATTTTAGAGTGAGAGTTCTGTTTTTTTTTTTTATGCTACCCAACAATGATTCTTAGTTGATTGCTTTTTTCAACTTCTCTTCCACTTGGGTACCGTGTGCTACTGCCACTAACATCGCTAACACATCAATATTAGCTAGGGACATAGTGTTCGATTCTAAATAGAGGGATAGGTCCTATTATACCCGAGTCAGAAAAACGATTAAGAAAGCATCTGATCCAACTTCACTGAAAATTGCTAAAGAACAAGTGAACAATGGTTCTGTTCAGTTAGTTGGAAATTTTACTTCCTTATGGAAAATATATTATTACCCCAAATTTCTATGGGCACAACTCCATTAAAGTATAAACTAATCGTAAGTTAACATAGTACACATGAAGATATAAACATTATAAATAGATTCAGGTTATTATGTGAAAGTTAGCTGGCAATGCTCAACACCTGAATGGTATTATGTTATTGTGTATTGTTTTGGCAAAATTTCATGTGCCCAAATGTAGAGTATACTTCTGAACTAACTAACTAACTCTATAGCTTATGGAACTCGCAAGTTCATCGCCGTACTAGCAAACGTTCGCCATTGGATTCTATCCTGGGCAATATCAAGCCAGTTTCCATCACGAACACCTATTTCTCGAAGATCTCTTCTAATATTGTCCTCCCAACAACGTCTCGGTCTTCCCAATGGCCTCCTTCCATCCAGCCTTCCAACCAGGATAGAGTATAATCTTCGTTGGTATTTAATGAATGAGTTACTTAATGTAAGTCCCGACGGAGCTGTTTTCCTTCCATTTATAGTGGGAGAAGGGTCGCAGATCAGCATTAGAAATCTTGGAAATTCAGCAGATGTAAGTTCGTCTTGCTCTTCCGTCTAGTTGTTCTTGATCCCTGCTCAAAGTGAATACTGTGCAGTCAACTTTCCGCAATTACGCCTAGTTTAAAGACCGACCAGAACATTAATTTAAGATTTATAAAATTGAGAATAAATCTAGAAAGGAGAGCTTTCAATGATTGAAATGGTGTATGGCGTTAATTCCATTTCATATACGCACAATTACTCTCTATAGACCACTAAATAAGGGAGGTACGAGGGACCAATAAAGGAAAAATGGTTGCAAGCTGGAATAAGTTTTATTTTCTTCACAAAAGTGTCCTTAACAACGTGTTAGTTTTGTACCCGTCTAACACCCCTGCTTTCACCGCCATCTTGAAAAATGGGACATAAAACAGATTTTTTGTAAATATATCGCTTGAAACGCATTTTAGAGCAAAATATATCATCTCAAAAATTGAACTACACAAAATTCTCTACAATTAAGGTTATTTATATTTTTCTTCTACGATACGCCGTATGTACGCTACGGGTGTTCGTATTTCTGCATTTTTCCCAACGCCGTTTTCTAATATAAAAGCTCAATGTTACGTTTCTTATCTTTGAACTTAGTCTCCATATTTCGTTTTAAAACGTCATTTCTAAATGTCTTAATAAAAGAAATTTATTTTCAAGTAATAATAATAAGTATATGTATTAGTAATCATGTAATAACCTTGTAAGAATTCATAGAAATGAAATGAACGTAAGATTTTCTTTTGAGTGCTATTTTATTTGTGTAAATCAAAACGAGAAAGAAAAATGTGGAAAACTGAAACAAATTTTAATTTCTTCAGAAAATTGTCCTTAATAACATCTTAGTTTTTCACCTCTCTACCAGTCCTGTTTTGGCCGCCATCTTCGAAAATAAAAAATGGCATCAGAACACAGTTAATATTTTGCCTTAAAAGCAATTTAGAGCAAAATGTGTTATTACAAAACTTGATCTACAAAACAACATCTACAATAAAGGTTAATTATATTTCTCTTCTAAGATGCACTGTTTAAGGCAATTAGGTGCTTGTAATTTTTGTAATTTTTCCGTGCGCCATTTTGTATCATCAAAGTCAACGAAACTTTTCTTATAAATTTCTTTGTAGTTGTTTTCCTTTTATAGAATTAAAATTAACATATTTTTTCTTTGCTACATATAAACGAGCAGGTTATTTGAATCATCTGTGAGCAACATATTACTCCAGGTCACTGTTTCCCTTTTATAATGTTGCGTTGACGTAAAAGAAAATAATTTCACTTTTAATTAGTATTAAACTGAAAATATTAGTAAATAAGGAAACTGAAAAACGTTGAGAAGTTTACACAGAAAATGGTGCAGAAGTTTTCCAGTCAAGACAACTTGTGGTGATTTCAGAGATATGAAGTAACGAGTTTAATTCCCAATATGTTTCTCCCCTCTCTTTAGCTCCCATCCTAGATATGTTTATAGCCCTCTAAACATAATTCCTATGCACGTAACAGCGACACAAAGCTTGATATCACGGACGTACTATTATACCATAATTATCTTTGATGGATAGCCGGAAAGTATGACAATCAAAAGTACTAAAGACGCTGGATACCTTGTCAACTGGCACACTCCTAGAGAGCGATAATATTTTAGGAAATGATGTATACTACAATATAGCAAAATAGATTTATTTTAAATCAGGAGACGAATTCTCACACTGCTGAGAGATATGTTGTTGAAAGAAGGCTTCAATGTAATACAGGTTTATTAACAGAGAGAAACATCAATAGCCAACAACATCCTCTCACTTGTTTAGCTGCATTAGAAACAAACATCTTGAACATCAAAGTTCATAAAGTTCCATGAAATACAGCTCAACTGCTGAGAAGAATATAATTCTTGAGCAGAACATCATTTTTAAACACATTCAGTTGTGCTGATACTACTACAGCGATTTTGAAATTTTGTAAATTAGTGAAAAGTATAGAAGTAAAAAAATGCTGCTCTTGTTAAGTCTTGGAAGATTGCTGAGGCCAAACGAGAATATGCTCGCTTTTCAACTCTGATGGCAATGAGAGTGAATCCCTTTCATATTTCAGGTATATTCTTTGAAGAAAGCGTTGAGCAAATGTAAATTCAATCTGGTTTTTAGTATCATCGTTTACACTTTACAACATATCATTAAGTACAGAAATGGATTAAATAGCTTTCCACTAACGAAGTGCGCGTGGAAAGTTATCAAGAATTGTCTCATTCACATCGTAACAGATGAAGAACTTGCACCTGCAAAGCCTTTTCTTGAAGGTATCGTAGAGGCTGCACAAAGGACAAAGGGAGCTTTAGGAAAACTGGAATAAAGGATGAAAGTGGTCCGTGATCTGTAAACATTGTAATTGACTGTCGTGCTCCAATTCTGATGTTGTTCCAGAAGAGGAAGGATGTAATGTTCCTGTTAGTATGTAACTAAAAGAATTCTTCTCAGTAGCATCAGTAGATTAAAACCATAAGAAAATGATTTTGATTCACATAGAAATAGAATAGCACTCAAAATAAAGTCTTAAATTTTCTTTCTCTTTTTCTATAAATCTTACAAGATCATTATTTAATTACTAATAAATATAGTAGGTCCCAGGTTTGATTCCCGGCGCCGTTAAGGATTTTATCCAAAGCGTGTGGGCCTGGAACGGTGCCCATCCAGCATCGTGATGCAATTGAGGGGCTGTTATATATAAAATATTTTTTCGGTCACAGTGGGAGCTTAGGCTCTCCTCTCCCAACCCGTCTGGTTAGCGTGGGAGCGGTAGACCAATCTCCTACCTTCGGGGAGAGGCCTCATCCACTAGTGGATTGAATGTGGCTGTGATTTGTTATTGTTATTATTATTAAATATATTATGACTTGAACATAATATTTCTTTTTATTCCTAATTCCTTGAGACAATTAGAATTAGTGCTTCAAAAGAAAATAAGTTATCAGACAAGAAAATTAACCTTGGGTTTTGCGGTTGCAGAATGGCGTTGGGAAAACTGCAAACTACGAGCACTTCTAGCGCCTAAACAGTACATCCTAGAAGAAAATTATAAATAACATTTCTTGTATAGCATTTTGTGCAGATCAATTTTTGTAATAATACATTTTGCTCTAAAATGCTTTCAAAACGAGATATTTATAAAAAAAGTTTTCTGGTGCCTTTCTTCCAAGGTGGCGACCAAACCAGAAATGGTTAGAGCGATGCAAAACCAACACGGTTTTAAGTACACTTATCTGAAGACGATAAAATTCATCCCAACTTTCCACCATTTTTTCGTTTTGATTTATACAGAAATCAAATAGAACTCAAATAAAGTCTTAAATATTCATTTCGTTTTTCTGAATTCTTAGAAGGTTACATGATTACTAATACTAAATATGATTACTTGAATATACAATTTCTTTCGTTAGAACTTTTAAATTAATTTTTTAAAAGTAAAATTCTAGATGAAAAAGAAGTCCTGAAAACAATGGAACAAAGTCTACCCCTGTAACTCTATTCATAACTCCAATATGTCGAAAATTAACTAAATGGCCGATTTTGACAGGCTACTTATGTCTGTACGTTTGTTACCTCCTAGAACCTAAACTACTTTAGCGATTTTAACAAATAAGGTGTCGTTGGATTCATGTTGATTCATACTGAGTCCTAAGTTATATGAAGCCATGAAATAATAAATCCAACATGGCGGATTTTAATTTCAGAAGAATTTCTGATAGTGGTTTCTAGATGAAAAATATGTTCTGAAAAGGAAGGAACAAGTTCTACCACTGTACCGGTAACCCTTTGTCAGATATGGAATTAATGCTTTATTTTAATTCATTTTATATCTGATTGTTTGCTTTCCATGTACATTCAAGTTAATAATAGCTCACAAATTACCTGGCTAATAACGAAAACAACAAAAACAATAAGATTTTACTTATATTGTTACTTCGTGCGGAAAACCGCGCACCTGCCGGAGCTCATCTTCACTTCTCCTTATTCCCATGCGCTCCTCTACATAGTTGCCAGATCATGTATAAGGGTATGCCCCTTCGAATCTCTGTATTATGTTACAAACGCAATTACGGGTCGGGGCTGATTTTGCTCCCGAGTAATAAACATTTATTTCAGTGTACAATTTCTTAAACGCTATGCACTAAAGGGTTAATCGATGTGCTTTTTACAGATTTAACTCAAGATTTAAGCATGTTTCATCGCATTTATTATTTTATTGATTTATTATTTCATCACTTCATATATCTTAGGACACAGCACGGATGAGGACAAATCCAACGACACCTTATTTGTTAAAATCGCTAAAGTAGCGATTTTAGGCTAATCGTAGCTAATCGTAGGCTCTACGAGTTAACAAACTTACAGACATACATAGCCTGTGAACATCCGCCATTTTGTTAATTTCCACCATATTAGATTTATCAATGAAGTTACAGTGGTAGACTTTGTTGTATCGTTCTAAGCACATATTTTTCACCTATAAAACATTATCAGAAATTCTGTTGCAGTTTGTTCTGGGTTCACCTAAAAATTGAGCTAACTCGAGAGGACTATTTCGTATCTCGAAGATATAAAACAATGTATCAATGCACTTCAACTCCATCAGATTTTTCTCACCATTTTGTTCTCATATATCATTCGTTCCAAGAGACTTGTTAATATGTGTGCTTCTATGTGAAATAATGGGAAAACAATGTTTTTGACATTGAATGTTTTAAAGACAAAAAGTAAAGGGGAATTAAAAGGAAGGTAAAATACGTTAGACTTGACAAGATGATAAGAATTAAGTTTGCTCATTAGTAAATTCCAACGTTCGCTCTCTCCCCATCTCTTATGTAGGCATTTATCTATCTATCTACATCTGTATTCACCTGTATCTACATCTGTATCTTCATCTACATCTGTATCTATATGCTGTGACCATGCATAGGATATAAAATAACAGTTCCAACGTCAGTAAAATTAGATAGGGAATAACAGTTCTGTAAATACTGTCCGTGATACCTTACGGTTGCAAAAGTTCGAGTACGAACCTAGCAGATGAACACGAATTACCTGTGATAGGAAATAAGTTCTTGAGAAAGATATATGGGCCGAAATGGGACGAGATGACTAGAGAAAGGAGACTACATAATGAAGAACTACACGGACTGTACAACTCATCTTGTGTTGTAAGAATGATGAAATCGCGACGTCTAAGGTGGGCAAGCCATGGAGGGAAAATGGAATATTATAATAGCTGGAGGGAAAGAGACCATTAGGAAGACCGATACGTCATTGGGAGGGTAATATTGCAAGGGAACTTCGAGAAGTAGGTGCTTAAAATGAAAACTTGCTTGGTGTTGGCCAGGATAGAATCCTATGGCGAACGTTTGTTACTGTGACAATGAACTTGCGAGTTCCGCAATCTTATTTTATTATTCATGTACATAAAACAAAGAAAATATTCATCTAGAATGCAACCGTTGGTTTCACAGTGATATCTTGTGCAGTAAATACACTGAAAACCGACGTTTTATTTATGTATAGTGTGTACTAAGGAGAAAAATTTAGAAAGATGATATTTAGCTTTTTATATTAAATAGCTTGAAAAGGAAAACACTATTTTATAATCTGGTTGAAAGTTTGTTAATTTTATCAAGCACGTTTTCTTTTATGTTAAAAAAATATTTGATTCTTAAGTCAGATTTAATTTCGTTCATTTTCACAAAAGAGGAAATACAACCTTTTTCTCGCGAGAGATTTTTAGTCTTCTTAGTCGTGTGATCTTCAGTGTGTGTAACAAGGCATGAGAGTGTACTTGCACTCAGAGTTTTCCGTTTTGTCTGGGTGAAGAAAACCTTAAAAGCTAATGCTTAAAGATAGCTTTCCATTGATCCTTATGTTGGTTCCTAGAATTTTCTCAAAGGATTAGAAATATAAGCTGGTTAAGATCCTCGAGCAAAGGGAAAAATACGCAAGTTTGGTTTTCTTCTCTTTCACCGCTGTGAAAAGAAAAATATACAAAATGTTCTTTTTAACAAGGTATTCTCGGTTTCGAGATCAATACGAGAAACTTGGAAAGGATGAAAAAAAATCTTGTTCTAAATGTTCAGTATCGAAGTTTTCTTTCGTTAAGTTTACTTTTCATGTTCGGATAATTTCTGTAAAATTCGTATCATTCATAAATTAGACTACAAAATTATCAAGATTTTTATAATTAAGGCGTTGATATGGAAAGATCGTAAATGCCAAAATTTACTAATTTCAGATTTTGCATGGAAAAAGTGGTATATGCTTAGTCAGTAGCATAGAAAGAGTTGTACGTTCCTGGGGAGTACGAAAGTTGGTAGAGAAGCCACTAAGTGGAAGCCAAAGTTTATTATTCACCGAAACTGCAAAATGACTTTGGCTTCTCCTGAGAATTTTCACTTTGGCATTTACGCCCCTTCCCATATCAACGCCTAAAGTATATTAAGTGACGTTAAGGTATCTGAAATATTCAAACTGCCTGCTCTTCTTATACGTCTTCTTTGCATTGTCAGTATGATATCATGTCATAACGACAATTTAAGAATACATGTTTCACTTCTCATTTATCATTTTCCATGAAATCCG
The DNA here is from genome assembly GCA_022664845.1 of Lepisma saccharinum. Taxonomy (NCBI): domain Eukaryota; kingdom Metazoa; phylum Arthropoda; class Insecta; order Zygentoma; family Lepismatidae; genus Lepisma; species Lepisma saccharinum. The sequence goes on from JAGDQP010001634.1 coordinate 73,781, forward strand.
GTAATTAGTTTAAGGCTAAATATCAATGTCAATTTGATCAGTACAAAAACCCCTTCGGGTTAGAGGGAAGAGTGACGCAAGAATACTACTCACAATAGAAGTGATATCCATTTTACGAGTGACCTTGTTTGTGTCAGTATGGCGGAAGTGTTTCCTTTGTAATAAAATTAATAAAACTAAGAGATTTAGTATCCTCACTTCCACCATAGTGACACAAACAAAGTCACTCGTAAAATAGATATAAATTCTTTTCTGAGTAGTATTCTTGCGTCACTCTTCCCTTTACCTCAAATGTTTTTTTTTATACTGATATCATTTATTTTGTAAGGATGTCAATTTAAAAAGTGCATAGTTTTCATACAAAAGGTCGATTTTGGACCATGGTAGGCTCCGTATCTCAAAAACGGTAACTCCTATTAAAAATATAAGCATCAATTTGTCTCTATGAGGCCCGCAATTGACCCCAAAACCCCCTGGTACCAACCATTTTGGGCTAAGGCAAAAAGGCAGACAGAATGACAGATACACTTTTCAATCAATTTTTAAAATTCTGTGATTCAGCTTAAAAATAAGTCGCAACTTTTGCACTCCTTCATCGATTTTGACGTCTGATAGATACACTTTTTGAAAGGTATTGAAGCGTAGATTACGATCGCGAAGTTTCAGTCGCCTATATGGTTTAGGGTCAGTGCTATCATCAGAAATGTGAAATTCTGAATTTTTCTTTGAACTGCTCTAGGGAGTCCGAGGGAGGTCCTACCGACCCCTTTTTTATGTCTTAGTATAGCAAAGAGTTTTTAAATGTATGTTCAAGCATCAAAATCGGGCTTTTAGTTCGCTAGATCCGAAATTAGCTGTATACAAAGAATGCCGCTAATAGAGTTCTTTGTCAGTCTTACTCGAAGAACTACCGTTCTTCATGATTACTTGCCCATCGATTAGCCAGCTAAACACAGTCGGCCGAAGTTTTCAACGAAAAATAAAGGCGAAGACTTTGAAAAGAAAGTTCTTAAGAAATAAGTCGATCCAAATGTAACGAAGGTGTACATTTGTACTCTAATTTTCTTAGTCTTGCAAATTTGTAAATATTTAGTAGAACGTCTGTTATCATCAAGGTAATGATGTTATAATTCGACAACAAAACATAAAAAGAGTACACAATTTTGTGGGTAACGGATGATACATTGGTAAAGCGTTGGCTTTGTACTCGGGAGATCCTTGGTTCGATACTAGCAGCCGACCGTTCTTACTGAGGTTTTTCCAGACAAATGCAAATGCAGGGATAGTACCTTCAACTTACGGTCTGGCAAGACTCTTTTTCGTATAATTTTCTCTATCCTATCCCGACCAGAGACATAGATGCCTACAGGTCATAAATAAATACAATTCAATACCTTTTTGAGTTCACTTTTTATTTAAACGTTCTATCGTCAGAGACGATTAGCGAATGTAATGTAATGCTTACTTAATTTAATTTAAACCATACGATTACTAATAAAGCAGTCTGCTTTTAAAATCATATTTTGTTAAGCTGACAATAACTTCTTAAAAAGAAGCATCAATACGAATAAAACAGGAATACAAACCGAATAATGTTATTATTTGCCAAATTTCAACTGAAAAGCGCTTCATTAGAATGTGCTGAGAGGGTAATGTCTAGTGATATCAGAGTCTACTTTTATTATGCTGAGACGATTCCAGCGAACTTTTGATTAAAGGAATCTTTTTTTAACTCCATCATTAAACAATGATTATCCATTTGCAATTAGTTTATTTCTTACTTTGACCTATTATTAATACTTACTAATTTCATAATAATTCAACCACTTTTCTCCCTGTCTTTGTGATTTGCTTCTTTTATTTAACTAAACTTTGTTTTTTTTGTCAAATTTCTCTTTTGAATTGCTAATTCTGATATTTTTCTGCTTGCTGATTTTTATAATGCAGCTACGAAAACTAATTACTACCACTAAGTTACGTCACATATAGATAAAAAGTCAGATTCTTAGTCCACAATAATTAAAAAATATGAGTAAGTTTAGCAAGAGATGAAATTTTATAAAGATGAGGATGTGCATGAAGCTTCCTGTGTCAGTAGCTACAAATTAAATATCTACACCGTTTCTTCTCCCAGTGCTAGAGAAAAACACAATGATATGCCAGTCTATAGTCTTAAGAGTCTTTTTAAATGATCTCAACGCTAAAATGTTTATAAGTTTCAATTTGTTCCTTAAACCTAAATTAGCTTATATAGACGCTAATTTGGTGAAACTTAATAACCACATCATATGAATATGCATATTAGAAACTCCTTTTCTGTTGAACGTTCTTAGAGACCTGAGAGGATATCGATGTGAAGATGAAAGTGTGGACAAAATTCTCTGGAGAGAATGTTACTCCACCAATCAGACCTGATTGTTGATATGCATGAAGTGACTCCATTTCAGAAAGGTCAGAGGAAGAAGGAAAAGGAAACTTAAGAAGTTCGGAAAATATCCTTACCTTCCCTCTGCGCCCAATCAATGAGTGAAGGAATACGCGAGGAGAAACTTGAAAAGCAATCTTCAAACCGTCCTCCGCTGTCCAGACCAACCGTTTCTAGATTGCCTTTCACGCCACATAACAATGCTGTTGCACACGCTGAAGAATCTCCAATTTGAGCGTCATTGTTGTACGTCTGGAAGAGAAAGAAATAATAGAAATTGTGACAATTTTTCAATACTTTGCTTTCAACAACTTTATTCCATATGAAGGCTTCTGACCGGTTCGGTTCACCAATGAATTTGCTATGCCTACTGCAAGCTATAGGCCTCTCTTCGTATAATAAATAAAAGAAAACAAAAAATACGAGGGTTTTCCTTATTTTAAATCACTAACGTATGTTTAAGTCTTTCTTACAGCTTTATTTAAATGCTCTGTTCCAATAAAGAAGTCAATAAGAATAGAACGTAATTCATGGATGGTTATTATTGCAATTATGTTTTATTTTTAATTTCACAATACGGTATTTCATTTCTTGAGACTCATAATAGCAGATTACTAACATTACAGAAAGTTATTGCCTTATTGATTTCTAAATAATAATGATATGAAAATTTTATGAAACTTGAGTTGTGTGATAATGGTAGCTATGAGGTTAAAGATATAATGGAACAAATCAATAACTCACAAAACATCAAACTTGCAAGTGATGATAAGGACGGACAAGAAATTGAAAACTTTTTTTAAAAAAAATGTCAGTAGAAAAACTGATACTAAAGAAATTTAATCATGAAGAGACTGAAAAAACTGAAGGAGAAAAAGCTCAAAATCAGAAACACTAAAAGGGATAGAAGATATATCTCAATTCCAAATATACTAATGGTTACAAATACAACAATAAGGATACTGAAACAGTACTCATATAACGTCCAAATGACAATAAAACTAGGAAAGACATTGGGAGGAAGCTAGGGACACAATTCTGTATTCAAGATTTTTCTTTTTAGATCCATTGATACTCTCAGACACCAATAAAATTAAATGTAATTTCCGGAAAGCATAGTTCATGGTAAACTTTCTTAGATTGTTCATCCTCTCCTGTCTGCCTCATTGAACTCCTTAAATAATTTGTTACTCTCTTCAATACAGAAAATGATCTTTCAGCAAATGTAGGCTAACAACCAGAGACAGTCAGGAATAAATCTAGATTAAAATTTAGAATAATTTGCGGCAATGATTTTAAATTCGATATAGAATTGTTGCCAGTTCCTAAGCGGATTTGGGCTTTAAAATGTTTTAAATCCCAGCGTAAAGAGAGAACACTTTCAATCTCCGTGGAATGAAGATTTCAGACAAGCAAGAGTCAAATACCTTACTACATCTTCAAGGTGGTGAGCGAAGGTATAAAAATTCCTCGAAAACATTCGCCCTAAAACAAGACCGTATATCGTAAAAAAACGATGATTCTCTTTTAATTCGTTAAAGTCTAAAACTTTTGAATTTTCTCTTGTATGACAACATAGGTTCCACTATCCATTTCGTAACAACAGCAATGACTTCCTAATTTATACCACTATACTCTCCCGTTATCTCCTTCAACGTCTTTTTGTTTTCTTATGTGCTAAAATCTTCTAGAGTTCCTGCCTATTCTCCTTGAAATTGTATGTGCAGGCAATCAATATTATGTTGTGAATTACCTCAAAGAATTTAATTTTTTTGCACAATTGTTTTCATTTCTAAAAGCAATTTTATATTATACCCAGGAAGAATGCTATGCTGTTGAATATAATAAACTGTATAGCGCCGTATACAATCATGATTGCTTCTGTGGAGACTCGCTTCCGTTTTCTCCTTCTATTGTTTAACTGAGGTGCTAAATTTAGTGTACAGCCATGCCCGTAACAGCGCCGTCAATGGTTTGAATTCAAATCATCTGTGGGAGTTAATTATATTTGCCATGTAGTTCATTGCTGTACGCACTTTTAGAAAGTCATAAACAACTACAAATGCTGGTAGAATAACAAAACAACCGCAGTATGTGTGCGCGAATTATCATTAATTATTTCTGTAAATGGGGTGGCACAGCATACACAACAACAACGACAACACCTAACATTTCTGTCCCTATTTACAGGATCCATAAAGTTCATTAATAAAAAGAAAATCATTGAAAGTCAAATTGGCTACCGTGTTGGCAGATCAGCAATTCTGTCGCTAGATCTAACATTGGCAACTTCTATTTGTATTTAATTCTTTAATTTAATTCACAAAATAGACTCCACAGATACCAACAAGTCTCGAAGAATACACCACTTGGTGTGCATGTTTTTCAGGAAAAGATACCGGCGAGATCTGATCAAGGCCTGCGATATTGACATCATCCCGATATTCATCCTTTAGATGTGGGAAAACAACGGTGGAAAAACAAGTCTAGAGGCGCTATTACATTGTTGAGCTTGCTGATCAGCTTGTTCGCCCGAACTTCCTCGACGCTTTCTGGTTGTAATCTTTCCAATTTTAAATTATTTTCCCGATGTTTAAATATCAAGTTAAAGGGCTGCGAAAACTGGAGATATTTTTATACACATTTTATGTGATATAGGTTTTGTTTTAATCACGTATCTGTGAAAATGAACGACCACTGGGGTAGGCCTATGTCGGACGTCCTTACCCTACTTACGTTGAGAATAGCTAAAATAAAACTCGATGTATCAAAATTCGTATCGGGATCCGCTTTGTAGATACCAATATATTCGAATTCAGATTCGGTTCTCAGGTTCAAGTTTCGGGTATCAGGATCGTACTTCATTCGTAATGTAGAATAGAGTATAAACAGTGGTTCTAAAGTTGATGACTCAATGCCGAAGATTCCGAGTTTCCTTCCGATAATGGAAATAGAAGCTGTTTATAACAAGCTCACCTAAAAGGTTGAAATAAACATAACTTAAAAAAAAATGATTAAAAAAATAAATAAACGGGAAAGAAATTTAGAAATTATTTTACAATGAAAATTTAGTTGAAGTGCTACTGTATCCAAATGGCTTGATGATCAAGATACTTATTTATTTAAATTGAATTTTGCCTGTATCGAACTATGAGTGAAATAGCTTGTCGTAATCAGGACGTTTCGTGTTGAATGTTGGAATCCAAAATTCAAACCACGTCTTCGGCGGGTTTAAACTTACATTGAGGAATATATCTTATTTTCTGAATTTTGCATTTATTTCTTGGAATTCGAATTCTGCATGTGAGTGCAGAAGTCATATAATATAGAAACCAAATAGGATGACTTACCAGTTAGCACGCTATCATTCACTTTTCAAAACAGGATGTTTCTAAGACCGTAATAAGTACACTACCGGTAAGGATACTATTTCACCACCCTCCCAAATATACAAGAATTACTCTGCAAACTTCATGTGTGATTTCTTTTCATCGTTGCTGTTCAACGACGTAAGAAATCCACACATGAAAAATGCAGAGCAATTCTTCTGTATTTGAGAGGGTGGTGTAATATTATCCTTGCTGGTGGATAGTATAATATTATATTTTAATAATTCCATATAATTAACATTCGAATCTTTGAGAAATATTGTTAATTTACTTCTTATTGAATTAATATATCGTTTAAGTTTACATGAACTTACAGTGCCTAATCTAACAAACCTACTCCTGTTGAATGAGCGGTTTCTCTTATCTCCTCGTAGTCAGGATACCTTCGGCTCGATTACCACTTTAATCCATCGCGATGTAAGGCAATGGCGAACTACGATCAGTTCACATTGCTTACGAAGGTTCAGGTAGAAAACTAAGTTCCAGGCAGAACGCAAGCCATCATCGTTGTCAATCTTTCAAAACAATTCCGTTTTATATTTTTTTATAAAAATATGCTTGAATTTTTGTAAGAAAAATTAGTATTTTCCCCAACAAATGTCGTACAATTTGTAGTATTGATTCATATTGATTAGAAATAGTGGGATCATGTGTTCAAGTTTTTAGCTACAATATATGGATGAGTATATTCATGAAACAAGCTACTGATGAATTCCCAAAGCGGATTAATATGGCCAGAAAAGAGGAAGCAACATCACTTTGAATGAAGTTAAAATCCCTGTAAATGAATTGAGTTCTCCCTATCTTTCATATTTTTTTTCTAAAAAAAGAAAAGATGATATATTTGTCTGAAATCCCAGCACTTTTTTTTATCTCAATCTCTGTACAAATAGGAAAGATTCGTATTACATGATAAACCATTGGGATTAGAAGAGCCACTGGCTGACCACAAATCCAGCAACAATAGATTCTTCTTTTAACATCAGAGGCAGGATAAAAAAGATTCCCCTTTTAGTGCGTGCGTACTTAAAATAAAATAATTTACACCCACACCCACACATGATTTCCCACATATATGGTGGGGAAACGAAAACTTTCCACCTGCTTGATTTCATAACCAACTGGATCGTTTCAAATGCCATGAAACACGTAATTTGAATTGAGGGAGAAATTATTGTCATAAAATTAAGCATACTGCTTCCATTTCTGGAGTCTAGTGGCAACACTTTTAGCTTACTTGAATGATAATATGGTTCAGCGTACTTCTTGTTGAGAAAGCATTTTGAATTTCTTCACAATATTATAAATATTTCCCAATTTCAATGATAGCTTTGCAAGGAATCGCTATTGGAACCGCCACGTAATTTAGACGGAAAATTCGCACCCGCTTCTAAACGTTAGCCATAGGAGAGAGCTCTCCTAAATATCCCCATGGAAATCAAAATTGATGTGTCTCGAGGCTTTATTCGTAAACCAGTCGATTTTAGTATAAAGGTAGATGGGATGATTTTGTTGCTGTTATTTGTATATTAACTTTCTTTTTGAAGCGGCCTCAGGAGTAATGCATATTTGAAACACAGCTTCTTGAATGAACTTGAGGAACGAGAACATCTAGATATATATATGCACACACAAAGCATATAACCTACAGTTTTTATAAAGATGATAAATGAGTCAATATCAAATACTAATAACCGTGCAAGTACTTGGATATAATACTAATTTTGCACTGAACTTTAGTGGAATCATTCATTACATATCAGGAACAAGCTATATTACCTCGCATTTACTTTTCTGGCCTCTCCAAGCACTATTTTAAAGACTCGTGAAATTAAATTTTGTACCATCTCTTAGGTAGAGAGTCATACAGATACACTTTCAGCATCCCCAATTGGACTGACCTTGTCTATCCTGAGGTGGTTTTGTCCCACATTATGGAGAATAGCAAATGTGGTAGTATCTCATTTATGGTTCAATCATATAACTATATAGTATATTTTCTTATTAAACTATATTCTTCATGTTTCATATATGGGTAGTTCTCATAATAGGGGCAAAAATGATGTTCCTATTTAATAATTTTAAAATAAGGAAGGTTTTATTGCGCTCAAATTAAAATATATGTGTGATACAGTCCCTTGAACAATATACTGCACAGATCTTGCTCACAATTTACTATTCGTAGAAAATTGATTGGTGCAAAATTTAAAACTAAATGGAGAATGTCATTAGCATGGATGTCCCTAACTACTTTTTCATTGTTTTTTGTCCTTATAAGGTAACTGTTTTTATCCCTACATCTTTGGTAGTAAGTGACAATATTCTATCGATGTTGAAATTTACTGAGCCCCAAACTTTGCTTCGAATCTTAATTTAATCATACTATATCAATTCTATAATATGTGTCCCTTATGTCTGCAGTCATTAGCATGGAGACATTTTAAAGCGATATCTCATTCGCGTGAAAGAGAAATGTGACCTGCCAACAGTGTGACTAGAACGCTTTTCGTGTACCATTTGTTGGCCACTGCTGTTGGAGGGAAAATCGTCGCAGAAGCACGACATAACGAACTGTGTGTTTTAGTTTCCGGCTGAGTAGGAAAATTGATTGTCATTAGTGTGGAGACTGTGAAAGTGAAGGTATGTATCAAATTAGTGTGATATTGTTCCTATTTGTACAGTTTTAGGTACTTAAGCATTGCAAGTAATGTCGTCAATAACTTCTCGAATTGGCGGTAGTACGAGCTCAAAAACGCAGTTTTGTCATTGGCATGGATAGTAATATATGTCATTAGCATGGAAATTTTGGACCATGCTAATGACTTGATCAACCATGCTAGTGACACATGAGGAGGATATTTTCTCTTTATTATGAGAACATGGAAATATACCTTTTAAAATTGCATCTAAAACCCTCAGGTTTGTTTCTAGTACGAATGACATATTTCAGTGACAACTCATCAGAATTGTGGGGGTGGGGGTGTTCACAATCTAAGTAGTGATCATTAAACATGCATTTAGTAAATTGCGTTGCGCAAAAATGTATAGGATAAAAGTTCGTATCTACCTTAACAACATATTTGTGAACTTAATTGTAAAAATTAAAATTTTCTTTATTGCAATTCACACATGTAAGAATTATTATTCTTACATATAGATAAATTATGGGCGATAACATATTATTCTTATAGTTTGTGATAGCAACTTTAACAGATACTACAGTAATGAAGTATGTTTATATATTTATTGTGTTCGCGAATTCTCATCACAGCACTTCAATATTGTGTTCTTCAGTATCACCAATCAGATGGGAAAGAAAAAAGACCATTATTAATAGGGAAGACATCTTAAGAAACGAGAATGTGAAAGGCGACGGAGGGAGAGTATCAAAAAATACCCTGAGAGGCTCGAGCAGCTTCGAAAGAAAAAGGACGAAATATATGAACGCGGTTAACTGTCTGGGCGAATAAAACTGGTTGCGGACATGACTTCAAGAGTACGTCGAGTTCAAAGATGTGTATGGAGAGATGCCCAGAAATCATCAAGACAGCGTAAGAAGAAAGATGATTTTTTTCACAATCAACTAAGGAACAATTCCTCTCCACCAACTGATGAGGAAACCAGAAGTATGAAAATCATAAATATTGTCCCTTCAACCTCTACTGCTCCTAGTCTCCGTGTTCCAAGAAAACCACAACCATCCCTTGTGCTTTCTGAAAGATGACAAAAAAACATATATATATAGGCCGTAAGTGTATTAGACGTGATCGTGCAAAAGCATACAGAAGACTGAAAAAGGTGAATGCTGAAAATGAAAAATTAAGAAAAAAAAAACAAATATAAGGAAAGAGAGTCCATCAAGAAATTCATGAGTGATTCTGCAACTCCTAGAACAAACGTGTATAAATTTCTAAGAGGGAGAACTGTGCCCCGGTATGTAAAAAGATGCTTGTTTTTGGAGGTTTTAAATTCCGAACTTGAAACAGGCTTTAAACGCTTAAAGACCAACAAATACAAGCAAATATTTAGAAAGGTCATACCAGGAAGAATAATACGAAAATACAGCCTACATAATCAGGCTAAACCATTTCTGCAATACAAACTTAGTACATCTAATATAAAATTTCGTACATCGAAATATTGTTATGAACGAGACAAAAGTGCCCCCCAATATGTCTTCTTTACACGCAAAGTTCAGGAATTTCTTGAAGATGATGAAAATTCCACACTGTGCCCACGAAAAAAACAACACAATTCAGAAAAATTGTGTTACGAAACAGAGGTAAAATCTAAACGAAAGTTTAAAAGATTTGCACCTAAAATTTAACCAGAAGTGTTCATTTAAGATAAGTTATGTCGTCTAAAGCCATTCTGGATTGTTGCCCAAAAGGTAGCGCATAGAGATACGTGCCTTTGTATAAGAATGTGCGTTTATTGGCTCGGAGATAGTGTAATTTAAATGTTATCAAGCAAACTACTTTGTAATTTAAATGTTATCAAGCAAACTACTTTGGAAGAAATAATATCGTATATGACTTTCAGTGATATTACCGAAATGTACCTTTCAAGGAAGTGTGACTGGTGTCGAAACAATCTACTGATGTTACAGATCACATAACTACTTACAAGCAATGGATATGCAAGAAAGAGAAAACATGTAACAGTAAAGGTGTTGACATTACGGTTCAAAAGGCAATTAAGGATTCAATCGAAATTTCTGTCACGGATCTGATGATGTATTTGGAATCTTCACTGGATACCTTCCTTCATCATCTTCTAAATATCAAACAGCAGTACCTCACCATGAAGAAGCTGAGAGATAACGTTGCTACAAAGGAACTTCTACTGCATCTAGATTTTTCTCAGAATTATAAATGCAAATATGCTGCTGAACCTCAGTTTGTTCATTTTGGTGCTTCTCGTTAAAATGTTACACTTCACACTGTAATACTATACACTAAAAATTACAAGAAAGCATTTTGTTCTGACAGCCTCCGCCACGATCCTTTAGCCATCCTAAAACACATGAAACCTGTTCTGAAAAAATACCTAGACATGTTCCCCCAAGTGACGAGTATTCACTTCCTGTCAGATAGTCCGAGCACACAATATCGCAACAAAACAATGTTTGCAATAATTGGAAAGGGGTTTCCAAAAGTGAATGTTATCACCTGGAACTATAGTGAATCCGGACATGGAAAAGGCGCTCCTGATGAAGTGGGTGGTATTATTAAAAGAATAGCTGATCGTTGTGTGAAGATATAAACGATTTCCTACTGTTGCATGTGTTGGGTAAAAGTCTGTCAGATATAGACATTTTTGCCGTGCCTTACACATAATAATGAGCTCAGAACATTTGAGTGTTAAAGCAAAAGACTTCCAAGTAAAAGGTACTATGCAAGTTCATCAGGTTTTGTGGAACAGGTGTTCACCTACCATGTGGTTTCGAAGCTTAAGCTGCTTTGGATGTGATTCGAAATCAAAATGTGCACATTATCATATTGCTACACGTCGAGTTAAAGATTAGTGTAGTGTAGCTGTTCACTTTTGTGGCAGGAAAAGTACTTCATACAGTGTTCTCAATCATAAGTGTCAATTCTATATGCGAAACTTACTATTATTTTGAATCTTACGTTATAAGTGGTCTGTTTGAATAGTGTAACGATAAAAAGTTGTGTGTATTGTGGTTTCACAAACAGTCATGGTAAGAAAGTCATTTTTAATTGGTTTGGGTCAAAAATGTCAATTTGTAGCAGTATTATTTTTATTTTCATCTACTTTGTCATTAGCATGGATATAACTGTCATTAGCATGGAATGATATTTCTGGAAGAAAAAAACAATATTTTTTATAAACTACATTTATGAAAGTTGAGCTCCGCCTACCATGAAAACGTTGTCCTAGAGTGTATCTGAGCCTACTAAAGAAAAAAAATAAGTTATTTAAAACATTAATTTTTTTCTCACATTCATTCCTTAATTTTGTCCCTATTATGAGAATTACCCATATCTGGTTTAATTTAAAAAATTCTCCAATGTTTCGTACATATGAAATTCACTAGACAGACATTTCTACCATAAGAATATTTAATTTACATTTCCTTTACACTATAATGTCCATTTTGTTTTTATTCTTCAGAGATATTCCAACCAGTTAAATTACTACAAACACACAATATATCCTCCCTTCTAACCTTCCATCCATATGTAATGTTATTTCTTTAATGGTTTATAGGTACTATTTTATTGAACAAACTTGTATATTATTTCTTAGAACGTCGGATTGCAAATGGTGTGATATTCAAATCCACCCCTATTTTTTTAAAAAAAAGGTTTTCTATTTTATTGCATGTCAAGCTTCATTTGATAAATAGAGTTTTCTTGAAAGCATGAAGGAATCAATGATGTGGATTAAAAAAAAAAGAATATTTGTTTTCCAAATGCGAGAAGGTACATTTATTCTCAATACAACCTCGACTTTGTGTTTCTATTTTTGAAACCTTTGTGGGTTTCATTTCACATACCATTAATTAAAAAGAGGCTTCACAAAAAGAAAGGATTTTGTTTTTTTCAGACTTTGCAGAATATCAAGCTATATATCCTGTATTATACTTTTTTTTTTCTTCAAAATGATATAAAAAGAACTTTCTCGGCAAAATAGGAACATTTTGAAACACGACCTAGACCATGTTTATCCTGTTTCGCAATTTTGTTTGCCTTTCATTATAAAATACTGCTCCAAACGCAATTGATTTTAGCATTCATTTGTTTCATCTTCGAATTTTTTCTTTTTTCTTTTTTCAAATCAGGATCGGGGAATAACTCGAGAATCTAGTTTCCAATCACTGAATATTTTTCTGTCCGTTTTAGTGTGTAACAAAAGCAACGCATAATACATAAGCACATTGTTTCTACCAGTGCAGTCACGCCATAGTAATTATAACTTGTGTGCGACAGTGAAAGGATCTACAATTTTGATACCAATGATTGGCGTGTGTTAATCTGGTTAACATTATTCTACGGCAAAACATAAGCACCACAATAACATTTGCAACATTGGCCGCTAATTATATTTGGGCAGATATGAGGCACAATATGGCTGTATTTGTCTCACGAGATTATTGTAGAGAAGTTTGTTATTGGAAGAAACCTGATGGAATTTCTTCGTCGGACGGGAAGAACTGTTTCGCCACTGTTTTCGCTCTTTCCTTTTTAGGATTAAGTACTGGCATTTATTTGAATGAATTGATATTTACGTCCTAAACAAACTGGTAAGCTTCTAAGGACGGGACATACAGTTTTCGGCAAACGGAGCTCCGAACCACTCCGTTCAATGGACCCCGGCGGGTATTGAACCCGTGATCAGGCGCACAGAAAGCAAGCTAGCTAGAATCTTGGCGACTCCCGAGATATGGTGATACTTTATGATGTTGCAAAATTTCATCATTGTATGACGTCGGGAAATGAGTTAAATTAACGTTGCAAGATTTGAGGATACCATGAACCATTGGGAAGTAAAAAAAATAATGTACTGAAAATACTCTTAGTATTGCGCAACGTATGTTTGTGTTCAGTCCAAAACTCGTAACTTGCGATTAATATCAAGAAAGCTAAAATTAAAAATTATACAGGACTGTTATATTATTAGGTACTTCAAAAATAGTGTTCCTTGTGAGAAGTTTATCAAAATTAATTTGTGGACAAACCTATTTTCTTCCTCTGAATCATGTTAACTGGCCTTAACTCCTGTAAATATTATGCCATTAGCCTTTCTACAGTGTTACTGTAGAACCTTGCAGGATGACAAACTTCCTTCATGCCCAGTATCCTGTCTTTTGTTGGCTTGTCAACACAAGCTATTAGATAATAACCTTTTATCAGTACTGTTTAAGTTTGCGTTAGGATATGCGATTCAAAAAATAAAATAAGACAATAAAACGACTAACACTAAATAGTTTAAACCAACTTTTCGTCTACGCGAATGACGTAGATTTAATACGGGATGATACAGATGCACTACAAAGTAACAACGATGTATTAGTTTTTTGGTCTGCATGTAAAAATAGAGAAAAAGAAAATTCATGATAACAAGCCGAAACACAGCGGATGAAGGGAATAAAGACATATTAATTAAGGATGAGATCATAGAGGAAGTAAAAAAATAAATATTTGGGAGAATATGTAACAAGCAAGAACGAGATCATGGTAAAAAAATATAAAAAACTTTTTAAAGACATACTTTTCTTAAACAATTCGTAGTAAAAACTAGAAACTAATTTTGTTTATGGGTAACTAACAAGAAAAGTATGGGGCGCTCTCTCATATATAGTCACTTTATAAATTCTTCAATTGACGCGCCCCATGATTTTCTTTTTAGTCATGCATAAAAAAAATATTTTTACTTTTTAGTACGAATTGTTTAAGAAAATTATATATTTAAAAAGTTTTTCTTTGTATTTTCGAGTATTATTTTTACCCAAATTCTAAAGTATTCTGCAACCAGTTAAGTGCCAAATCAAACGCTAGTATTTATGCGTAATATTAAAAATATATACATTTAAATTTTATAAATGTATACAAATATATGAAAGTAACAATCGAATATTTTATTGTTACCCGACTTATGGCGCTGGGCACAATTTCATCACTGTAAGACGTCGGGAAACGAGTTAAATTAACGTTGCAAGTTTTGAGGACACCACGAGCCATTGTGAAGTAAAGAAAGTAGCTAAAGAAAGTGAAGTAAAGAAAATAATGTACTGAAAATACGCTTAGCATTGTGCATCGCATGTTTGTGTTTAGTCCAGAAACTCATAACCTTGCGATTAATATCAAGAAAGCTAAAACTAAAAATATTCAGGACGGTTATTCCGCTGGTAATAGATCATGGTTGCGAAAGTTGGAATACAATCCTGTCAAATGAACATAAATTATGTCTGTTTGAAAACAAAGTTTTCAAAAAGATATGCGGGGCCGAGATGATCGAAGAACAGAGGAGACTACATGATGAAGAACAAACACTTTATGATTCACCCGCTATTATAAAAAAATTCTGAAATCTTTATGTCAATCTCAAATTGATAATGTAACTAATAGTGTTGGAACATATTTCTTACTTTGTTAACGATTTGTTTCTATTTTAAAAAAATGAAAACATTTGAAGATAATAAAGCATAAAGAAAGCAGAGTTACTTTTCTATACAAAACTAGAGTAGAATTAGCAAACCATTTAGCTGTACGCTGATATTGTATTATTTATTGAGAAGGTTCATGCATCATTGAATTTAATTTCCAACATTTTCTATTCAGAATGCAAGCATTCTGTGAGGGTTGAGAAGGTGACATTTTCAGTGCGTTATTAATTTGTCTTTTATTTCTTGCGTTGAATAAACAGAGCAGATATATTGATTTCTTTTCGCTGTTATGATAAAGGCACTAAATTTCTAGACTACAGTGAAACTGTCAACCTAAAAGGGGGAGTCAAAGTCTTCTGACAGGGAATTGTTAGGTTAGCTTTCTGTTTGGTTCAGGAACAGATTAGGTTCAGATTAAGTGGCTCTTAACTCCAACTCGCTCCGTGATTCTCTTTCAACTTCCTTTTAATCCTATGTGAATTCACTTTGAGCTCGGGGGTCCACTAGTCGGGTAAAAGTTCTGTCGGTTTGGTGCGTTACTAATGAAGTTTTTTAGAGTATGTAATTTTGGGGGAGTTGCTTGTGTCATTTTATTTCCGGGTCTTGGGAATGCGTTTTTTATTTATTTGAGTTGAGTTCTAGAGGAACCTATACCTTGTCAGAAGTCAAGTGATTTTAACTTGGGTGAGGGTTTATTTTGGGTTACACTGTAGTCAAACTTCTTTAATCTTTTCTTTACTTTCTGGTCGAAGCTCTCGCCTAATCGTATTCATATTATGAGAGAATACGTAAATATATATATATATATATATATATATATATATATATATATTCTTTTGCTTCTGTCTTAGTCGCTTACTCATGGGCGCTTTCATGGTCCTCTACTTGAGTTCGCGTCTCAGTGTCAGCATCCGACTTACTTTCTCCTCTTTTCTTTTCTCTGTCCCCTGTTTGTGACCTGATTTTTTTTTCCTGTGCACTGCTTACCTTGAATCGTTTTTGCCTTTTGAGTAAAGCTGTTTTATGGTCAATTCTTTTTTTTCCACTCTCTGGTGCGTAACAGTAAGCGTTCGTCCGGCCAGTGAAACTGTAGGGTTCTGAGTTAAATTTTGATCCCCATAGACGTTTCTAAAGCTACCCAGTTTCTGGTTGAGGCGACGCAGTGTATTTTTGACCTTGTTTGCAGCTTACTCCAGACTGCTGTAGGTGTTGGGTTGGCGGGCCTATTGTGACTTACTTTTGTGAGTGACTTCCCACCCCCACCCCTCTTCTCTTTCACTCTTTTTAATCAGACTGGCTTCTCTGGCTGGAAGTCTGATCTTAGATGCGAACCAGCTAGGTCTACTGGGCTGCGCTAGTACTTTTGATAATACTGATAAAGAGTGGCTTAGATAGTTTTTGCTTATTTTTTTGCTAACTGACCATGTAAGGTCCTTTCCCTCTCTTGAGAGTGGAGGCCTTACAAATATCAAAGTCATCATTAGATCATCATTGTATGTATTCAAAGATTTATATCCCTGCAAAAAATATTTGGTTTATTAGATATAAGCGCTCACCTCCCTCAAGAGAAAATATTTTTATAGGATTATTTCAATAATTTATCTTTGATAAAGCTTTAATTTGTTTCCGAACAAATCTAATTTATCTAGAAATATCAATTTAAGGATAATCTAAAGCAACTATCTCCAACAAAAGATGGCAGCTATCTTTGTATATATCTAATGTATTCTTATCGCTGCAAGAAATTTCCTTGCTGCTCCTATAAATTCAGGTCTAGAGAGTTCAAACTTTCAGGGAAGAAAGTTCATATCCAATTCAAGTGCATCATTGATGCCTATTTTTTTCCTTCCTTCATTGTTGAAATCGCTTCATTGTTGTTGTGAATATCGAAACCTATAACAATGAAGCTCTTTCAACAATGAACAAAAAGAAAATTAAAACTCGGCATCAATCATGCTCTTGAATTGGTTATGAACTTTCTTCCCTGAAAGTTTGAACTCTCTAAGCTTCAATTTATAGGAACAGCAAGGAAATTTCGTGTAGCAGTGAAAATACATTAAACATATACGGAGATAGTGCTGCCATCTTTTGTTGGAGATCGTTGCTTTGGATTATCCTTAAGGGGATACCGGTACCATGGGAAAACGTAGCAACATAAGGGAAAATATGATAAATAAAAATTCGCTTAACGGGAAAATATCGAAAATGTCCCGTCTATTCCAACTGCGCACCCGTCACGAAAATCCTATAACCGACACTGACTTGATATTAAATATTTTATGTAAACTACATTTTAAAAAATGACAAAAAACCTGATATTGCAATGTGTATAAATGCAAGTGACGTGAATTATTAATCACTTATTAAATCACTGTAACATGTATGGAAAGTTAAATGTTTATCTCTGCAATAAATAGCTAATATTTCTAGCAAACTACCGATACATAAAAATATAGCAAAATACTCTCCATCGAAGCGTTAGTGAGGGGAATTATCAAAGTCGTTATTTATTTATAATTATAGTATCTATGAAATAGAACAAAGGTTAATGTTCATTCCTGCAATTAATATTGGGTTTATTTGATATTACATTTTTTACCTTAGTTACATATTATCCTGCATATTTAATTAGTTTTTGTTACATATTTATGTATATGTTTCGCCATATGATACTACATAAAAATCCTAGCTCTTTATTAGTATAAAAGAACTCGTGGAAATATCACTATGATAAATTTAAACGTGCTATCTCATATTTTGTGATCCAATAACACCCAACCCCTGTGATCAATACGTTTATGCTGCGAATTTCAGTTCAGCATTGAGCGTTGGGAAGGGGAAGCACGTGGGTTCGAACCCCACTGCCAAACATGGTGACTGAAAATATCCAGAATTTCTATCAAACTCACGAGTCAAATATTGAGTTGATACCATAACTAAAATCCTGCCCGCTAACTTCCACTCAGGCACGATGTTTGGTAGCGGAGTTCGAATCCACGTAATTCTCCTTCTTAACGCAAAATGCTGAACTGAAATTCTTGGGATTAGCGTCTTCATTACAGAGGTTGGGTGTTATTGGATCACAAAACATGAGATAGCACGTTTAAATTTATCATAGTGATATTTCCAGAAGACTAATGATGGCAGTGGGAGCGCTTATAACGTTAAATAGTTTAAAATATTGCCTTACCTACCAAGTTTCACTTTATAATATTTGAGATTTGCAAACGAAATTTCCCGCAAAGTGTTTAAAGAAACTAGTAAATGATCACATGCTTTTGCAAATAGAACCTAAAGAGCATGACATGATGTGTTACTTGACCCACGTTGTCATTTAAGAAAATTTTACTTTTAGCCACTAGACCACAATAAAATGGTGCAGCATGCAATGCTTCACCACGATGACACGTTCTCTCTTAAATTAAAAGGGGCGTGTGTCGGGATTCCTACTGGAAATCAATTGATTACGAAATTAACGAGATGGGAAGTTTTCTTTGAGTTACCCTGTATTTATATAATATTCGCATTTGGCAGGGATCACAGCAATTAATCAACACTTCAACTTCATCAATAACATTAATCTAACATTTAAATTATTTTCAGCGCAACCTTTTATATAAAAATGAATGGGAAATGCAGAACTTCAACACAAATGTATGAACTGTTGCCTACCCTTCAGGCGTTCAGAACAAAATTGCGAAAGTCCTGTAACTCATGTTCCGCAAAACTCCGAAACATAGTACTACAGGAGTGTTCAATTGAATACGTTATCAATGTACTGTGGAAGTTTAATGCAAATCGTCGTGTCCCACCGAAGACAGTTTCCTTGTTAGTACCACGTCTTAAATATTAGTCGAAGCATACATCAATTACAAAATATTTCTTAAAAGAATAATATAATAATAGCACATGTAGGCCTGCTTATTGATTTTCGCCTTGTACTTGGAAATGAAACTAGAATGTTGTTTGGTTTTTATTAATTTTTAACAATATTTTTTTACCTTTGCCCACTGCACTATTTCAAATAGTAAAGTAGATCCCTCATAGATGTATTTTAAGTGCGCCACTGTTTTAGCAGATATAATTGAATTCTAATTATAAAGTCACGTCATTTTTTTTGTTCCAAAGCTTTAGGACAAACTCTTTCCAAATGATTTCAATGACGAAATTGCAGACGTAGAATCTATTAGACTTGTAAAACCGTAGACATTATCAAAATATGATTATTCAAGAACTTGTTTCATATTACATTATTGTTCCAAGAAAATAACAAGTTACTCCACTTTCAATTTAATGCACGGTTTAAGAAAGCATTATCATTATACCAAAACAGTAAAACTATACAATATCCGAAACTATACAATCAATCGTACAGTAAAACTGTTCGATTTGGAGTTCCGGGGGGGGGGGG